>JAVDBV010069646.1:0-14097 GCA_032619315.1 Piper longum
CTTCGGTTAACCATTTTTAAGAAATGACTTAGGCCCATTATGTTGCACTTTGGGCCGGGTCGTTACAACACTCCACCATCTCGATGTTCCAGGGTGTGACTCTTGAGGAGGCAGTTGCCAGGGCCTTGGAGGGCAAGGCTGCACACAAGATGTATCATGCAAGGAGAAATTAGGAGCAAAGTGTGTAGTCAGGTCATCAGAGGCAAATGTCGCATGACGATGATCAGTAGGATTTGCCTCAATGGCGGAGGGCAGAGGACATAGTGGCACTTCATTCAGTGCAGGGGCAATTAGTTGAGCCAATTTTCGGATAGTATGAGGCCCTACAGTTTCAGATAGGGACATAGTAGTAGCTCGGTGGAGCTAAGAATATTCCATGGTGGCAGTATTGTTAGAGGAGGCACCCAAGCCAGTGCAGGAGAATGACTGGGGCTTGCTTTTCTTGTTGAGAGGGCACCGTGCCGCTGCGTGTCCACATCAGGCACTGCCGCAGCTGCCTCAATTGCAGTATCAGTCCCCGACATCAGAGTATGAGCCTGTACCCTTTCAGTTTGCACTTTAGCCAGGTCTGTAGCCACAAATTCTACAACCCCCAAACCAGGATCTAACATTGTTGTCTACTCCAGCACCACACCTTCTCTTGCCTTCTCCTCGGCCATAGGGGAAGGGTCAGCAGTGCGAGGGTGACCAGTAACAGCGGAGCCAGTAGAGGAAAGGTGTTGTTGCCACCACCATTGGTTAGTAGGCAAAGGCCACTCCAGGAGATCAGGTTCCGGATGTCGTACCTCAGCAGCTAGATTGAGCTCATGCTGGTGATACTGTTGAGGTCCTGCCAGATGCTGCAGCCAACGCAGCAGTTTTGCTACTTCTGCCTCTTGCATTTGTGCTCGTCTTTGTGGTTGTTGTCATGTTTTGGGAACTTGGGTTTTCCCTTAAGTGAAATTCTAGGGACAAAATTTTCTTAAGGCGCGGTGGTTATAAAACCTGGCTCATTGGTCCGGTGTTTTTATGCCCAGCTTTGTCTGTGGCTTGATCCGAGTAATACACGGTTGGTCCTCTTTGATCGGTCTGGTGCTACTGGGGTCCTTTGTGTAGTGTTGAAGGCTTGGACATTGGGTGTGTGTGCCATTGAGTGGTCTGGTTGACACCAATTGTCAAGCCAATACTTGTATTTTTGTTGTTTTAGTTGGCCTAGGGTTTTCTGTCATGTTAGAGTTGTGTTACATGCATCCTCAACATACCTTTTAGCCCTAGATGTGCCCTAGTAGCCTTCTCCAGTCAGCCCCAACAATTCCCCCCCTTTTTTCTCTCTCTCTCTCTCTTGTAGCCATCTTGGGGCTGCCGCGGTGCTGACACACATATGGTATGCCAGATTTGTGCTTAGTGCCTCCCCGCTCATTAGTGAGCACCACAGTACTCGTCCGACAACACTCTAAGATCCCTCTCCTCCTCTTGGCAGCCGCCCTCTCACCTTTTTCCACACTTTTCCTCTCTTTTCTCTCCTCCTCGTCCTCTTCTCCTACTTCTTCCCCCCTTTCTTCTTCATGGTCCAAGTATGTTTTTCTCCTCTTTTCTTTGATTGTTTTGCATGTCTTGCATTGTTTCCATATAAATATTGATAGAATCATGTAGATCATATCATTTTGATAATTTTGGTATACTATTTAATATGTTTTGCATGCTTGAATATTATAAAAATTCGATTTTTATATGAAGTTTGCATATTTATTGATTTTTAGTTTGTGTTTTGTGCGTTTGATGATTATGCACTGTAAAATGTTTCCTAAGTTAACTAATCAAGGTTATAATAATAGAAAGATATAAACTTTATAAAATTTGGGTAGTGCATGCGTCGCCAGAAAGTGAAAAAGACTAGAATGGAAATGATAATGTCATGTTTTGGAATTATATCGATATGACAGGTTGGCCCCCTATTGCACTTTCAGGGGAGACTCTGTGCGTTTTTGTTTTAAAAAATATTATTTTCGAACTTTTTTTCACGGTTGTTCTGTTTGTACATGAGAACACGTCATGGCATGCATGTAGGGCCACGTTAGAACCCAAGAATCCCATCCATGCATTGCATACTTGCACTACCATTTTAAGATACTGAGGGCAGATCTGGGTCTGCTTAATCGGATCAAGTAAATTAGCGAACAGTTCGGTCGCCGGAGACATTTCCAGGTCGGTTCACGGGTGGTGAACCGATTTGGGGTGTTACACCCAGTCAGTACACACTTGCAATGCTCAGTTAGTGCTTGACTGTGTGTTATGATTATCTATATACTACCTGCTAGTAGTGAATCTCATATTTCAGTATGTGTGTGCTCTCCATCGAGTATATCCGGATTGAGTCATGTTTCAGATGTGTTAAGTTAGGCCCTATTAGCTATGGGTGTCTTATCGTTGACTAGATTTTGGCTCATGCATAGTACCCACAGCGACCATTGAGTATTCCAGTTCATGTGCGTGATTAGCTCTCTGATTATGATTAGGCCCTATTGGCCTTTTTGTGATTAGTTTGTGTGTGAAGTTTCTGATTTCTTTTCAGTTTCTTTCATGTGGATAACTATTATATCCATTTGCCAGTTTTGTTGTTTCCCTATTAGTTATTTGGGACTCGGTGACACTCGTTACCTACGTGTTTTATATGTAGGTGAGTGGTTGTGGTGTTGTCGGTGTAGGTGCACGGATTCCGAGGAGGTTGGAGATGTTGGGCTGGTTGTCTTTTTGTGTGTGTATTGTTGCATTGTATTTCTTTTATTTGCTTGTGGACATAATGTCTTCCTCCTCCTTGTTTGCTAGAGGCATGCTAGTTTAGATGTGAACTTGTGGGGCATTGGTCCGATGTTGGACATGCAAATATGGTTGCTATATTTGTATTTTGTCATACTTAAACTGTATTTTGTTATTTTGCAGATAGAATACTCTTGGCATGCAAGTCTAAGTTAAGTTGAGCAGGAATTCTCCAAGCCTTGTAGTCCTCGAACTGAAGGTTAAATAAATCCCAAGTACGCTAAACCTTGTTACTTATTTAAGTACCCGAAGTGAAGAACTAACATGGGTTGGAGAAGCTTCTGGGCTTCACTTTACAGGTTGAAGGGCCCATGTGAAAATCAGGGAACCATCGCTCCTGAAGAATGTAAAATTGTGTTGTAAATGCTCTGTGTTGTGAAATTAATGAGGTGGAACACCTCCTGAATATTTTTGTGTGGAAATGTTGTGAATAGAATGTTCTCTGTTTGTTTCTATTATTTGTGATTATGATAGGTTGTAAATTTTTTTCCAATGTCCTAGTTATAGGGGAGACTCAATCGAATATTCTCTAGGATTTTAGCTGCTTTTGTAACTTCGATTCATCTAGGTGTCCTAATTGTATGAGCCCATCCTTGTGCCTTTGCTTGTATTTTGGATTTTGTTTGTACTTAAGATTCCCTCAAGTTTCCATCTACTAACGCCTTGAGTGGCTTACGTCCTTGTGTGGCAGTTTTGTATTTTAATGAGTTTTGAATTAGCATCCCAAAGTTTATCATTTCGATTTAGTTCGAGCTGTTGGGTTTATCCCACATCGGCCGTAGAAGGTGTTGGTGACTTGTATATAGGCTAATGAGAAAGCTTTATTCCTTGAGTTATCTTTTGGATTAAGAGAGTCCCGTGACACCTATTGCAATTTACTTTTGGGGGCCTCTAGCCACAACAGTGGTATCAGATCTTGGTTGGGGGCCCAAATGGCCTAAGAAGTGATACCACTTTTTGAGCCCTTAGGGCACAATAGTGGTATTAGAGCTTGCTTGGTGGCCCAAATGACCTAATAAATGGTATCAGAACTTTGGTTCGTCCGCCTGTAGAGGTTCGTGGAGTTGTGGTTCATGGCATATGGAGGTTCGTCAGATAAATCATGGAAGAGTTTGGTTTGTTTAAGATTGTTGGTGTTTTTCAAGATGACTTTTGGATGGTGCTAGCAAAGGGTGTTCCTTCTATGAAAATAGGGGAGATGTGCTAGAAGTTTCAATCAGGGGAGATAAAGGGCATTCCACATGAGTTGGAAGGGGAGATGTGTTGAGATATTTTCCTCCTCATGTGATGGTGGTCGACAAGCGGTCGACAATGATGCATCAAGTTCAACTGGTATTCGTCAAGTGGTGCAGAGTGGAAGACTTTTTCAAGGAATTTCCACATAGGGCAAGAAAGGGAGATTAGAAGGGTTGTATCTCTTTCCCATGTGAAGGCTGGTGAAACCAACCCTGGTGTGTTTCGTATGATTTGGGAGGTGAGAATTGTTGAAGTCCCTCATCATACGACGAATGTGAGATGACGTTCAACTGCATAGGGGAATCATAAAGACATTTTGTTACGCTAAGAGGTATGAAGAATTCGAGTAGAATTGAGGAAGACGAGAGTATTTAGTATTTGGCCCTTTGTATCTACGTGGTTAGTTGTATCTTGAGTATGTGTCTTTTTCTATATATATCTAGTTGCACATGTGTAATGAATATAATTTGAAGAGTGTGTGTAATTGAGTTTCACTGTAAGGTTTTGTAGTGAGGTTCTCCCTCTCTCTCTCTCTTAAAGGAGGGAGAGCCTCTCCTCATAGGTCTGATCTTCTTGTATGCCAAGGGTTTGTTGTGTACTCTTGATGAAGATGGGTGTATCAGTTTTGTCTGATGTATGTTCTCCTTTAGGGGATGTATGAGAGGTTGCAAATCTAGACAGGGACACCATTGGTGGTGCATGTGGGAGAAGAAAGAGAAATTGTTCGTTGTGAAGAGAAGACATGACTTTTGGTTCTTTGACATGACCAACTGTGGTTAATTTCTTATCCTTTTCTACCTTTTATCTATGGTTTGTAATGTGGGGTAGTTATGCCCATTTCATGTTTTTGGTTGTGGTTTTATTTTAATTTGGAAAGTTTCCACTTTAAGTGTGTGTGTGTAATCTATCTTTATCTTTTTTGATTTACCTTATCAAAACACACAATATAGTGTTTGGGATTTTGTGTGTTAAAATCCCAACATGAGCTACTAGCCAAATTGGGGTGTTACAACACGTACTTAGGGTTTACCCTCAGGCAGCCGAGGTGACCTTAGAAACTACACTGCATGTCGCAGGGTCTGTGATCAATCGAAAAGGGGTTCAAGCACACAAGAAAATTTGACTTGCAAGGAACTCAGCCCTAACATCTAACTAGATTCAACTCGACCAAATAGAAAAAGAAAAAAGGTTGTGGGCGTAGTATCCAAAAGTGGAACTAAAGCCGAAGGACACTAGGGCTGGTTGAATACATACCACATATCATACTTGAACCATGACAAAGGGTCAAACCCAACTAACCCAATTCAGGTAATGACCAAACCGACTAAAAAAAGCTCAGTTATACAACCTCTCCCAATTAATAAAATTCCGCCCCAGAATTTGCCTATGGAGTTACACACACAACCAAATGCCACGACAGACAAATACACACAACATACAATAACACACAACGGGTAGAACAAAGAAGCATGCTAATACCTCGAATCATCACCCTCTGCAGGAAAGAGTCTAGGAAAGCATTGTGGCATCTTGTCCTCAAGCTCCCATGTGGCTTTCTCAAGTCCCTGACGTGACGAAAGCACCTTCACGAAGCACTTCCTCTATAGTGTCCCAACCGGTCTACATATAATTAAATCGAGCATATATGAATTGAAATCATAAGTGAGCAAGCTAACCCACACAGCCCAAGAATCAAAATCTTGGTTTCAAAAGAAAGCATTAACATCAAACAGCAATTTCATTTATATACCATATAATCTTACCTTACATATCACGTAATCCAAACCAATCATCATCTGTATATAACATTGTTAATTCACAAGATGGGATGGTAAATTCTTGGAGTTCGATACATACAATACCAAAATATCATCATACATATTCAAGCATATACAATAAGAATGATAGTCCAAAAAGATCATTTAATCACCAGCCCAAGCCCTTCATGTAGTCCTCTCACTACTCTAGAAAGTGCCAACCCTCCTCACCTATAGTATATGAAAACAACATTGTAACAAATGCTAACAATTGATCTGGTCCATAATATAGTAACTAATAATCTGGCAAATGAGCTCAACAACTCGCAAAAACAAAAATAGTATACACATAATTTCCACAAAACACTCAAAAGGACAATATCAGAAGCCTCTCCTAGCGCTCAGGAAAAGGATTCTCAACAGTCCAGTAATATAACCTATTCTACACGGACCGGTCAAAGCACATCAATATGCCTTATCCAAACCTCCATTTCTCCTGCTCCTGTGCTCTCGAGGCAGACCACATCGAGTTATGAACTCTAGTGATAAATATATACCATGAATCCAGATCCACGTCGTATAATACGATACCTGCTACTCTGAACTCCACAGATACAGAAGCACTAGTGTAGAGGGACAATACAGTCATCCCCTGTTAATAAACAATAGGGTAAACAGTGTCTCTGTATTCTCAACCTGATAAAACAATATGGGTAGACGGAGAATCAATGTCAATAATGCATAGTTGATTAAACCAACCTAGCATCTAAAAATCCATGCTCAAGGAATTGGTTTCTCTATCAAAATTGCACGAGGGATCTCATTCTCAAGGGTTATTAATACCTAGAAATCAAAGTCAATAAAATAAAACAACCATGTGGGATCTAATCAAACAACCACATGATCGGTTTTCGAAATACAGAACCAATAGAGTAGATGGTAAATCACTAGAGATCCTTTGGACCTGTAATTGGTGCGTCTACCAACTGAATTAGTAGTTGACTTCTGTACCTAATCGAAATCAATGTCTGAGAACCAATCTAAAATGATATGATATGCGCCAGTGTGAGCCATTGATCTTTTTACAACAACACTGTAATACAACTATAACAATAAATAACACCTCAAATATCAATAATTATTCAAATACATTGACTAATTAACTCAAATTAACATAATACGACATATATTCAACACAATTCAATAATCAATTAAATAAAATATACTCGTGAATATGAATGTCCAACAATGTATCAGAGAAATTCACACCTGAATTCGCCGTAAATTGGTAAATATATGGTGAAAATACGTCGAACAATACACTCTCAGTCAATCTCCAAAGAATCGCCAGCGGACAATTCCAGCAACGGCAGCAACGGTGATGGTTCCAGTCAAAAAAGGTCCATGGGCAGGCGACAATGGTGATCCAATTAAGAACGGCCGAAAGCCAGCAGCGGCTGGATGTAAATTTGGCCAAAAAACTAAAAAAATGACCGGCGCCTTGCAGAGATGGTGACAATCAACGACGATCAACGACATTACCAGTGGCAATCGAAAGCTCTTGGCATGACAAAGCTGTTTGGACCAATGGCGATTAAAATGGCAACTTTGGTTGGCCCGAATTATGCTCGAAAAGTGTGACCAACATATTGAATGTCTCGTCGGCAGCAACGGTGGTGGCGGCAGCAGAGACCAGTGGCATTAGATTCCTTGTCAGACAACGAAAATGCCAGTACCCTCTGTGGTTTACGTACAGCTACTGGCAGCGAGATGGAATGTGGGAACTCCTGTGGTCGGCGACAGAAATCCCCTCTCCTCATGGCAGTGCAGACCATGGCAGTAGTCAGCGATGGTCGTGATGGACTCCTGGCTTAGTAGGCTGTCTGTCAGAGCTGACACGGCAGTGGGAGGCACTTGCCGGCAACCAAAATTACTTCCCAAAATCTGGCTGACCACGATGAGTGGAAAATAGGTGGAAACTCCAGAAAAATTAGGGGAAATAAGTAATAACAATGCTCATAGGGTATTTTGGTAAATTTACCAAAATTGTGACACATGGCATCTCTCGAGCCACACTCGAAAACCCATGCAATATAGATATATATCATCAGATCCGCAAAATCGAGAGGAATTAAAGCCAAAATTAACACCAAGTCATTCAGATCCTCCATAACCTAGAAATTACAAAAATGGTGCATATACACCCGACTCAAATATGTGTCGACACACAGCATGAGGTCAATGCATGTCTTCGAAAATACCTAGAAAAATCCCATACATGTCCCTTACATTAACAGAACCATCTGTACCATCAACAACCAACTCAGTATAGTAAACAACTCAATAAAAATATTGATCAAATCATTGAATTCCGAGAATATTTGACTAAGAAAACTTGGCTTATCCCAAATTGAACTAAACCAACTTGAATCTGTAAATTGGTCAAAACCATGGGCGAAGCTGAGGTTTTACATCCTTCCTAGGGAGAGTCTTTATAGATCAATCAAGAATTCATGTAGCCTCCTTCTCATATGATAGGTCGGACCAAATGTCAAGCTCCTCGTGTTACAGTCTGTGTGATCCATCCAACATGCACTTCTTCAACATGGAGACATGAAACACCATATGCACCGCCGACAAATTGGGTGGTAGTACAAGCTTGTAAGCCACCTCGCCGACTCATCTGTTAATCTCGAACAGGCTGATGTACCTTGGACTCAGCTTGGCATACCTCTTGAATCTGACATCTCCTTTGGTTGAGAAGACTTTTAGGAAGACACAATCCTCCTGGGCAAAACTGATGTCCCTACATCGCTGATCTACATATGCCCTCTACTTGTCCTGAGCTGCAGATAGCCTTCATTGTATCAACTCAACCATCCTCTAGGAGTTTTGAAGCAACTCGGGACCTACTATCAACAGATCATGGCCCACTAGCCAACATGTCGGCAATCTGCACGGCCTACCATACAATGTCTCAAAAGGTGTCATCTGGGTATTGGCGTGATAATTGTTATTGTATGCAAACTCCACAAACGGTAGGTGTTTCTCCCAAGATCCACTGAAGTCCATCATGCACGATGAGAGCAAATCCTTTTTCATCCAAGCATGTTCCTCCAGTTTAGCATCTTTGAACTTTATGAAGAAACCTATAAATTTATTTAATTTTATTAATATGATATTAAATTATAGTAACCTTAGTATTCTTGCTCAAAATAATGCTTCATTCAAAAAGGATGAGTCACGTTTAATTGATGCACTCACTTCACTATATAAGGTTCCTCATTCTCATTGATCGTGTGAGATCCCTCAAACATAGTCCCACATTGAATACCAATGGAGGTAAGATCCAATTTATAAGTAAAAATTAACTATAGATCTTCAATTTTGATTAACCACTTTTGAAGATATAACTTAGGTCCATTAAATTATACTTTGTGCCTGAGTTCCAAAAATCAGCCGATTCTACTCGGAATTGGCCGATTTAAACTGGATCGGAGGCTTTCCGATTCAAATAATTAGCTAAATCGGTCTTCATGCGAACCAGTTCGTGAATCGGACAATTCAAGCCGATTCTTGAATCGGCCCAAATCAGCCGATTCTGGACGGTGGTAATAGACAGGGCGGGGGGAGGATGGGGCGGTGACGGCGAGCGGCCAGCGGCAAGGACGGCGATTGGGTGATGGGGGGGGTTGGGTGGGGAGCAGGGAGGGAGAGGATCTTGAGGGGGGGAAAGGGGTGGCAGTGCTAGGCAGCAGTGGATGACCAAGCCAGCGTGGTGGACGACCGGGACGTGCACGGTGGACTACTGAGCCAGTGTGGAAGGGGGTGGTGGTGCGGGGTGGGGTGGGGGACTCAGGGCTGGGCGGGGGATGCGGGGAGGCAGGGCGGGGCATGCGGGGGTAGGCAAAGTGGGGCGACGACAGCTGGGGGAGGTCGGGCGCGGCGGTGGAGGTGAAGGGGGAAGGAGGGAGGCGGGTGTGGGAGAGAACAGGGGAAAGAAATATAGAAATAATCGTGGCATTCTCATAATTAAAACTTGACTCGAATCCGACTCGAGTAAAAAATAATAACTAACTATAAATAATTCAAAAAATATCCAAAAAATATGAAAAAATATCATAGAAGATAATACATACCATAATTTCAAAATGACATATTCTATAACTAATAACCTACCGATTTTAACTGATTTGGACCAATTCAACTAAACCGATTCGATTCAATTCAGTGACTCTCTTGAAAACTGATTTCGATTCCGATTCCGATTTTTGCAACTATGTTTCGTGCTTGGTTCTTACAAATGGCATCAGAACAAATCTGGTTTTGTTTTAGATGATGGGCTAGATTAGGGATGTTGGCTAAGCTAACGGTTACGGGCTAAGAGAACTACATGGGTTGGGGCTAGCGACAATCCAAGTATAGGAATTTTGAGGACAATATTTCCAAGGTAGGTGGATTATAAGATCTCTCAACTTAGTCCCACATTTAATACCTACTGGGGCAAAATCTGTTTAGTGGGAATGGGTTATAGATCTTGAACTTTAGTTAACCACTTTTAAAGAGATGACATAGGCCCATTAATTTGTACTTTAGGCTCCATCCTTACAAAAAGGATGGGGTGCACCACAAGGTCTTCCCAAGAGGTCACCATCCCAATACTATTCATGCCCAAGCACACTTAACATCGAAGTTCTGATGGGTTTAGGTGCATTAGTGTTGGTATGACATGGTAAGAGATCAACCAACGTCCAAGATCAAATTTAAAAGATACATGTTAATCAAATAAAATTTTCGTCATATTTTAGGTTTGGGAGATCCATGTTGACAATTAATCACAAAGATTCTAATGATCCTTAAAATAATGATGCTCAATTGATGGGGCTTGCATGTGAGCTATTGTGGATTGCAATCACAATTTATTAGATGCATGAAGTAAAGTATTCGTGGACAAAATTCAATATGTGAGTGCCATATAAAAAGTGAATTATTCAACAGTCTAAGTTCTAAAGTCACCCTTGCAATTTCCACATGGTAGATACTTTTCCCTTAATAGGTATCATAAGCACACTTCATTGATCTAAGAACCTTATCTGAAAGGTAATCCACGATGGTAGTCAATAAAATCTCTGATGAGGATATTTATTTAGACTAACTAAAGAGTATCAGGTTTGATAGGTTAATTTCCAAGCTTAATAGGCCTTACAACTTTCTTGTGAATTAGCCGTCCTTTATTGCAATAGAAAGTTCCAAAGGAGGTTCAAATATGATCAATGTCTGAGGAGTACAAGTCTTTGATTTTTAGTGTAAATTTGTCATGCCACAAAGCATTCAAGACTTACGGACGTCAACATAAGCAGAACCATGAATATAAATCACCAGGTGAACAAACAAATCACCAAATTTTACATGATTAGTTATCAAAGAAATTCAATTAATTGCACACATGCACACACTATAAACCCTCATTACCCGATGGGAATATTGCAAATTTATACAAAATAAAATATCAAACACAAATTATATAATTCACACTACCCAATAGGGGTTTTACATATCATATATACTAACATATAACAAAATATATAATTTGCATTATCCGATGGGGATTTTTCAAATTATATAATTTATATGTATAAAACAAGATAAAATTAATTGCGCAAAGTGCATTACCCGAAGGGGATTTTGCAAAATGCATAATAAACTTCTCTACAAAACTATAATGCATGCTCATGATCTTATAATAGTGGAGGCGATCATTATCTTGTACTCGTTAGAACGTATACATAGACATGTATAATGGCATGCCTAACATGCTGCCCATAGATGCAATTTTTTACAAATTTATAAGAATTTGTGAGTGCAAGACCAAAGGCAAAATTAATTTTAAGTGATTGGCTGGCTACCATTCGGCTAGGCTGGGATAAATTAGCATATCTCGCTTGTGACACTATGGGGTATCCAAAGGCACTAGTTGGCATCCCCCTTCTCGCATTCCCTTTCCATCCTATTTTGGGTGTCAATAGTGACGGTTAAAATAATACCAATAGTGGCCTCTGCTGATTTGGGGGGGGGGGGGAAATAGCGACCTCTGCAATGCAATAGCTGGCACCATTGCCGTCGGCCTCCACTTCACTTATAGAAAAATAAATTTCATCACAAGATCCCCAATTGATAAAAAAAATTGGTGAAGAAATTGAAATAGCCTGCTTGCCATGGTCAACTTTAAGTAAGAAGATTTAAGGACTATTTTTCCTAACGAAATTTAGAACATGGCAGTGTAAGTGCAAAGGCCAGCTTGCAAGGGGAAGGATATAAATTCTTAGAGAGAAGGCATGTGGACGATACGTTTGGGCCATTGGATTAAATCCAAGGGCCATTATAATAGTGTCGCACAGCCAGCAAACTTGGCTGTGCTGCAGCATAGAATTCTTTTACCCTTTCTCTCTCTCTCCTCTCTCTCTCTCTCTCTCTCTCTCTATATATATATATATATATAGCATGTTAGTAATCAAGCAAGTATGATTACCATTCCGACATAACTACCGTTTATACAAACATGACACATGGGTATTCCATTGCCCACTTGTAAACTTTAAAACTATAGAATGTCTCATTGGACTATAAGCAAACATAACATAATTCATAGAGAGTGGTTAACTCTAGGCTATCAACTAACGACCTTTTCTGCAATGTTTGCTTAAAACATTGAATAGCATTGAATAGCATTCAGGAATAAACATTGTTTGTTCATTGATTATTTATTATTATAACATTGAATAGCCTTCACGAATAAACATAACATATATAATAACCACGGCAACCTATGTATGTACCCGCTTACAATATACTCAACGTCAAGTCCACCAACTCTCGGCTCACTGAAATCCGATGAAAATTATATATATGTATGTGGTTAGGAAGGAAATCTAAATTGGTTTGAAGGCAACATGAGGTAGAGCTAAGTTCAAAAACAACACAAAAGATTTCATCCTCGACTATTATTAATAACGAATATAAAATATGTTTAAATGGATCGTATTAAGTTGGGTCTAATAAAGCTATTTAACAAGCCCTATGCCAAATAGCGATAGAGTAGAACGATAAAAACTAAGAAAAGTCCTAACGGACCTAATGTCCAAGCTCCAAGGGTGACGACACATATACAACGAACTCGAATTCTAGAACCTACATTGAAACCTACCACTAAATAAAAGACTAACAACTTTATTTGATGCATGGTCATGGTGTGTGTTCCCATCAACAATAACAACACAAACAAAGGCAATGCAATGAAATTAGATAAATAAACACCAACACACAAATCGAGACATAAGAAAGTAATAAATAATCAATAAAATGATAATAATACTAAATAAATAAACTCATAAATAAATGGATAAAATAATAAATTATATGAAAACAAATGCACACTAATCATAAATACTAATAATAACATAAATGTCTTGTATAAGTATGCAACTAAACACGAGTAAATAATGACACATAAACAAGTAAATAATATATATATATATATAATCAATAAGTAGATAAGTGAATGAATAATTAATAAAAATCAATCATGAATAATAGTAATATAAACATCAACTATATAAATATACGACTAACTATGAACAATTAATAACAAGCAAGCGATCAATTAGATAAATACATAAATTGATAAATAACACGTATATAAAATACAATAACATGAATAAGAAAATATTAATAGATAAATACATCATCAATAATAATAAATAATCATACAAGTATGCATCCTAATCGACAAATATGCAAATAATATGAAATTTACAATAATAAATAAATAAATAATAAAAGAAAGACAATCATAACATGAAAATATGCCAAATAATATAAATATACATCTAAACTAATCCAAGGAACCTCGAAATACCACAATAAGTTGAAAAAAGAACAAAAACTGGTTGAAAATGAATTGAAATAGGTTTTTGAGTCTAGGGGTGCTAAACGAGCGAGCGAGCCGAGCTCGACTTATGTTCGAGCTCAGCTCGAATAGTTCGAAGTTCGTTCGAACTCGACTCTAGATCAAACGAGTTTTGAACATACATGCGAACTCGACTCGAATATTTTTTACGTGTTCGAGCTCGAATACACTTAAACTGCGAGGTCGAACCTAGCTCGTTCGTGAACTTGAAACCGGCTCGTTTAACTCAATCAAAAAAATAAAGTTGGCATCATTTGAACCCACAACCTTGAGGTTAAGGACTTGATTACCTACCATCTCAACTATCTCACCTTTTTCTTATTATATTGTATATAAATAAAT
>JAVDBV010069647.1:0-18962 GCA_032619315.1 Piper longum
TGGAGGGGAGGGAGAGGGTGGCATTCTCATAATTAAAAATTGACTCGAGTCCGACTCGAATATAAAATAATAATTAATTCAAAATAATTTTAAAAAAAATTAAAAAATATTAAAAATATAATAAACTATAATACATATAATAATATCCAAATAACATCAATATATGATTTTTATATATTTATGTTATAAATTGTCAATATATATTTTTATATAACCGATTCGGACCGATTCCGATTTCGATTCTAATTCCGATTCCGATTCAGATTGACCGATTCAAAAAAACCAATTTTTGGCCAATTCAGACCGATTCCGATTCCAATTCCGATTCATTGAAAAACCGATTCAAATTCCTGCAACCATGGTCTAGAAACCTTGCCCTAACTTCAACTATCCTACTGATACGTTCCTTCCCGGCATGAAGCTAAGATTGAACTTGGACCACACGTGAATCATGGAACATCAGATCATGGAAAAACGCCAACGGACCCTTCTACTGGTTCTTACACTATGGGGATAGAGACTCAAGACCCCTTCGCAGAGCTGGTCATGTTTAAGGGAAGCTCTGAGCGTGTGTGGAGAAGTGGTGATCTAACAAACGGGGACTTGCTAATCAGACGTACTCAGAATCCTAATTTCCTCACATACATCACGGTGTCAAGCAGGAGCCAAGAGGTTTATGTGACAATTGCTGTGTCGGAGGATTCGGTTGAGACAAGGTTTGTGTTGATTGAAAATAGGCGTGATTCAGAATGGGCTTCGCTTAGCAAACAGTGTTTCGCTTGCAATTATTGTAGACCATTCGGCATCTGTGAAGTAGAGTGTGGAACTGATTGTGATTGTGTGCAAGGGAATGTGCCCAAGAATCAAGGGGAGTGGGATAGAGGGAAACATTCTGCTGGGTGTGAGATAAGAAAGGATTTGAGTTGCAGAGGGGGAGATTATGGGTTTGTCAAGGTTGGTAGGACCACATTGCCTGATGTGGGGAACTCAAGTGAAGCAGACTGTGAGGCTCAGGGCAGGAGCAACTGTTCATGTGCAGCATATGCATTCGCCAATGTGACATGGGCTAAGGAGACCTGCTTAATCTGGACCGGCCATCTTATTGATATCGAAGGAAACCTTCAACAGGGCCATGTTTTCCATCTTCGTCTGCACAGCTGTGAGCTTGGTATGTATAGCTTGAAACTCCTAAACTTAGCCTTTTGTTTTCATCTCTATGATTCCCTAGATATAGGATTCAGAATGAAATATTGCTCACAATCAAACACTGTCTGTAGAGACTGAATCTTCGAAGAGTAGAAGAAATTTGTTGGCCATTATACTTCCAACTTGTGGCGGGTTTCTCTGTCTTGTGATCATATTTGCTTATTATCTCTGGTGGAGGAAACATAAGCAAGGTATAACCTTGATCAAAACAAAATTTCAAGTGTATAATGAATTATTATTGATAAGTGATAACTTAGTTCTTATATCTCAGCTGAAACTTTACAATCATTTCTTGATCTCTAAAAATAGGATCAAAAGGACAACGAGATGTACTGGAAGTTGCCAATACTTCAACTCTAAAGATTTAATTTCTTCAGAGGTACCATTATTTCAGTTTCAAAGCATAGTTGCAGCAACAAACAACTTTGATGAAGCTAATAAGCTTGGAGAAGGAGGATTTGGACCAGCATATAAGGTGGCTTTCCCTCTACATAGCTGTTATTACATCTTGTTAAATGAATGCCATAGCAAAATTGAAGTGTGCCAATACTGCTGTGTTTTAGTTTATACACCAAATTGCAGGGAAAATTACAAGACCAAGATATTGCTGTGAAAAGGCCGTCTGAAAACTCGAGTCAACGTTTGATTGAATTGAAAAATGAAGTGGAGCTGATTGCCAAACTCCAACACAAAAATCTTGTGAGACTCTTGGGTTGGTGCATTCATGTAGAAGAAAAAATGCTCATCTATGAATATCTTCCCAACAGAAGCCTGGATCAATTTTTATTTGGTGAGTTCTGTTTAGACTCTTAGTCTTAGCAATTTTGCACACTGGATGTCATTCAAATGTTTACACCAAAAATCAACTTCAGATCATGACTTGAGGCAGACATGTGAGCCATAAAATTGCACTTCAAACATAGATGCCATACTTTATTATGACCAACTGCAATTTTTCTGATTAGCAGATCCTACACAAAAGGCTATCTTGGATTGGAATTTGCGATTTAGCATTATTGATGGAATTGCTCAAGGCCTTCTCTATCTGCATAGATTCTCAAGGTTGAAAATAGTTCATAGAGATCTGAAAGCCAGCAATATATTGTTGGATGGTGAAATGAATCCTAAGATTTCAGATTTTGGCATGGCAAGACTATTAGGAGGCAACCAGAGGAAAGCACAAAGAGAGTAGTAGGTACACTCTAAGTACATCTATCGCTCCTTAAACTAGTTCATTCTTCTTCTAATTGTGCTTATGGCAAAAAAATGCACAACTGACATATAATTGTTCATTTTTCTAAATGCTTATTGGCGCTGAAAAATTGCAGGGGATACATGGCACCTGAATATGCATTGGACGGGCACTTCTCTGAGAAATCAGATGTCTTTAGCTTTGGTGTGCTGCTGTTTGAAATTATTAGTGGAACCAAGAACACAGGATTCTTCAATTACAACAACTCTACTCGTCTTCTACAAAATTTATGCCTCAAAATTCAATGTCACAATCTCTTTCTCCAATTTGTTGATATTACTTTTAAACTAGACTCAGTGAAGGCAATGACATGAACTGTTCATTTTGTAGGCATGGAACATGTAGAGTGGATCCAATATACATACCCAGAAAGTTCTAAAATGCATCAATGTAGGATTGCTATGCGTCCCAATGAGAGACCAAGTTTGAATTCAGTCGTCTCTATGCTGAGCAGCGACAATATCACAAGTCTACCCCAGCCCAAGATGCCATTTTTCTTCAGTAGAAGCTCAACCACCACAGCTCTTCCTCTGCTTCTGTAGGAAACAGCAATTCTGTAAAAAAGGTGACACTAAGCATGCAGAATTCGTCTTGAAACACTTCTGATGATCTTAATGTGCAGAGGTGCTCAGACTACATGGTTGGAAATCTGTATTAGCATTGAAATTATTCATCTTGTATTGTTCTTTATACAGTGGAGTTCTACTTGTAATTGATGTTATGACAACCAAGTGACGTGACTTTGTGACAATTGACTATGCTTGGAAGAATATTGAAAGAACATGCTCATCCATGTACACGAGCAAAGTCCAAAGTGTTAATACCGCCACAATCCCACAATTGCACTAAGAGCCTCTTCATATTCCTTTCCAATCCAATGCTTGATTTCTAACAATCTTATCGTGTACTTATAAACAACCATTGATCTCCACATTTGCATGATTACTTACAATGGTGGTATTTTTCTTCTTCTTCATCTTCTCTCCCTACCTATACAATCTCTCGGAGTCCAACTTCTTGGTAGGGAACCTGGTGAGTCTCTCGGTACCATGGGAATATCAAATATGACGATGGCTTCCATGGGAAGGTGTTCATTAAGGTGTCCGGTGAGGATAGAGAGATGCCCAGATTCCGGGCTGCATTGAATGTGGAGGCCATGCAGGGAAGGTACATGTGTTATCTTTCTGTGTTGTTTGGACAAGTGGAGGTTTGGATTTCCAAGGCCTTGTCGGAGTTTTCTCCGCGATTCGTCCCGAAGGGTGGGGTGGCGGGCCGGCACCTCTGGCCAAGGTGTGCAGGTTCTTCTCTAGTCACTATACATATATCATGATGTTATAATTACATACATGTATATCATAACAATGATCCTAGCTTGCGACATTTTATTGCGCCAAACCGTTGTTCTGGTGAGATCATTTAATCTTAAGATTTAATTCGTTTTTGGGTACCATGAAATAATGCTATGGAGGAAATATAGCTTTTCAAGAAAGTGGGATATGTTGCAGCTTTTCAATCCTTAATGGAAGTTTCTATCGAAAAAGAGAAGATAGTGGGTACAAGTGGAGAATGGAGGACTCACTGTCTCTAGAAACTTAGTAGCTAGCTTTCAAGGAATCATCAAGAGAACAACCAAACCTACCCCAATTTACATTAAAGCCAAAATAAATAAATATTAGATAAACTTGTATCAAGGACATGCATTCTTTGCCTAAATTTGAGATATGATACCTATTTAACTACATATGAATTGTGAAAAACTAGCATGGTAACTCTAAGATACATGCACTGCTAAAATTACAGCGGATGTGGATAAAAGGCTTTGACAAATTTCAGAAGTCATTTATGAAAGACTACAAGCACGATGAAACATTCAAAAGGGAGATGATAATTATGTAAAAGAGTTATTATTTTTTATATTTTATATTTATTTTTATTATATTTTGAGTTATTTATACTTCAATTTTATTAGTTTAAGGGTCTATTAGATATTATTAATAAAGAGAAAAATCATAGTAATTTTTATGTAAAAGTACTAATTAATGTTTTTCTAACATGGTATAAGGCTTTCAAGATGATCTGGAATAAATTTGAGGCAAAATAGGGCTAAAATACATGACATGTAACTGTAGAATATTGTAGCGGATGCTCGAGCGCTCATTATTTGAGCGCTTAAGCGCTGGCCTAACAGTTAAGGAATTCTTGTAGCCGAGAGCTGCGTGCCTGAGCGCTCGAGTGCTAACAGTGGGAAAACTATTTTTTCTGATATTTCTGAAGATCCTAGTGGACCCCAATTGTAATATTTGAGTGGATTCTTTATAAACTTAATTAAGGTTTTAAGAGAACAATTCTAGATGGCAAAGTGACGTCATGAAAGATGAGAAGGAACGACGAAGAAGTTGGATCAAAAGAAAAAATAACTTTCTTGAAAAGAGTTTTCTTTGTAATTAAATTATGTTTTTCATATCACATATAAATTTCTTAAGTTTAATTGAATATTTTATAGAGTAAATTCTTTTTTAGGATTTTCAATGAAACCTAGTGCATAGATCAGTAAAGGTTATTAATTTTTATTTATGTGGTTGTGTTTTTTGATTATCTATTCTATTCTGTTCTTAATGCTAGTATTAGACTAATCACCTATTATTAGATTTATAGATTTGATCTTATGTAGAGATAGAAAGATTAAATTTATCATTGAATAAAATAATATTTGGTTATCTATTTTATGTGATTCACATATGAGATAGAGATATAATCCTATGTCTTGGATAACTGTTAAAGATATAACTTAAAGTATTATTTTGCATACATAATTTCATAGAGATATAGAAATTGGGTGCAAGTGATAAGTTTATGACGAATCTAAGAAATGTCATAGATTATTAATTCTCGTGGTCAATAATTTAAATGTGTAATTTATATGTAAAAATTATAACTTTAATCATATAAAGTACTAGGTGAAATTGAAAATCTTAAATTTATCGTCTTGAAACTAATATCTCATTTAAATATTACATGTTATATTAATTTAGTAGTAGTTCATAATTAAATCACTATTTGATTTTTTTTCATTTAAGTATAATTAATTAAATTAATTTTAATAATTAAAAATTTTTATTACTAATTTATCGTGAGACGATACTTTCTTATTACTTATATTACTTGATTCGGCACGTACACTTGCGTTATAATTTCCACGTCTAAGTTTTTAGCGACTATTGATAATTTATCATTAAGTTTAAGGAGACATAAAAAGATTGTATATTCAATATTAGCAGAAGGACAGATTTATCAATTTAGACATTTTCACCACCTTTGGGGCAGCACTGGTGAAGATGATAATATTGAGTGGGGTACACAACCTTTCTGGTTACAGCTTAGTTTTCAATGTAACTGGTAGGTGGTGATGTATGTCTAGTATCATAGCAAAAGCATTTGTTATATTTTGAACACTTAAACACCAGTTGTTCAATCTTGGAAAGAAAAGGAGGAATCATTAATAAGAGCTGTAGGAGTAGCTATTAATATAGATTGTATTGAAGAAGAAGGTGGTTCGATTGTCAGCAAAAGAAACAACAGTACTGAGAGGCCCACGTGATTGAAGAGAGCAAAGGGGGTGCTGAAAAGTTCAGTTGGTGGAAGGAATTAAGAGATCTATGTAGAAAGTAAAAGAAGAAAAAACTGAAACCTTTCATATAGTATATGACAATGATGAGAACCATAAAGATTGATCAGCTTGGGGGTGCATCTCATGTTTATACAATCACATAAAAATGCTGCTGAAAAGAATGCTGTTGTCCACCATGACAACTAACCAACTTCCTTTTTTTTTTTAAACTGTACGAGACGACTCTTAGTATTATATTTGTTGATGGATGTGGTAGAGATTGGAGCTTCTAAGAACTGGTAATCTCATATTATTCGATGCCCAAAACCAATCAAAATGGGAGAGCTTCAACAACCCGGCAAACGTGATGCTATGGTCCCAAAGGCTTAGTGCACCCGTCACCTTGACTGCTCTATCTTACAATTCAACCTGGTTCTTCACCTTCGACATTCAGAAGCAAAAGCTAGCTTTGTACTACAACTCTGACGAGCACAACTATTCTTACTGGGAATTTAGACCCGAAGGAGGGTGGAATATCTCAACTGCCTTTTTGGAATCATCCGGATTGAAGCTTTTCGATCAGCAATCCAGGAAGATCGCGCAAATTTTGTCAAATAATCGAACACAACCCATCAGGTTTCTCGCACGAGGAACAGAAGGGTCTCTATCATTATTCACCACAGAAAGGCAAGTTTGAAGCATCTCTTAGGGTGCCCAATGGTGTTTGCGACCTTCCTCTACCGTGTGGACCTTGTGGCGTCTGCACTTTCTCTAATGACTGCAGCTGCATGAAATTCTCCAGCAAACAACAACAATCGATGGTTTCCACCAGCGGGCAAGGATTATCTCAAGGATTTTGTGGTGTCAAAGATGAGCACATGGGGGAACTAAATGGAGTTATAACAGTTCTAAAGGGAACTCCATTAACCTCGAGCTTAAGCAGGGGTGAATGCGAGAGCGTCTGCTTGAAGATTTGTTCCTATGCTGCCGTTGCGTTCTCTGACGATCTGCAGAGGGGCTGCTTTCATTATGAGCTTGTAGGCGGTGTTAAGGAGGTTAATGGAGGAACCGGAGTTAATTATTTTGTCAAGGTTGGTCGGAATGCAACAGATGGAGAAGAAGACACAATCAATATCAAGAAAATGCTCTAGATCGTTATCGGAACTGTTTATGGACTCGCAATTCTTGTGACCTTGGGGGGGATTGGTATGATAGAAAAAAAGATTCCAACACTAGAACTGACCACGACACTTGATTCATTTTTCAAATTCCTGACGCTAAATACCATTCAATAGAAGACGCTAAGACTAAACTGATCGAAAGCTACATCATTGTTGTATATTTCACAGGACAGTATAACAAAAATCTTAAATTTTTCATCCGACCAAAGTCTTTGTTGTTTGTATGTTTTCATTACCAATTACCATCTACCACATACACAAGTACCGAAACCTTGAACTCACTACACAAACCTTACATCACCATTTGCCGAGACCATCTATGATTGTCTTCCTGGGAATCATCCTCGTCATCGGTTTCTTCTTCAGATAAATATGACTCATTGTCAGTCGCTTGAGATGAACCACTACATGGGCATTCATTTTCTGATGAATAAATTTCATCTTCGTCAGGGTAATCGTTCCGAGGATTGTCTTCATCTGCAGAAAAATAAATGATCATATATTAAGCTCCATCATCTTCAAAATAACACGGATACCACATAGTTATCATATGGCTACTAAGTTGAATTTCAAAATGAAAAAAAAAGAATAAACAAAAAAGAAAAGGAGCAACTTGAGAAAATGAATCAAATCTTTATTTATTTTTCTTCTTGCAACCATGTAGTAGAAAATAAAAGATTATATTAAAAGTTTTCCCCAATGCGCCAAATTGCAGAGGAACAATATGAGTCCACAAAAGAGGAAAGACCGCAAAAGTAAACAAATTACCATTTGAATCCGAGGAATCACATTCCGTTTTATCTGGGCCATCGTAGAAATCATCTTCCACTTCCACTTGCACTCTTCGACATGTTGACAATAATCATCAAATAAGTATTTAGCTGAATTTCGCAAGAAATTGAAGTCATCCAAAGAAGAGAAACCTTACAGGGGATACTCTTCTAACGCATCTTCAATAGCAGTAGATATCTCATTCCCTATGGTATACAGATCATACACATACCCATCTGTAAGACAAGCACACCACAAAGAGGCTTATCAGATGTGTAAGCCAAAATCAATATTTTCATACAAACATGGAGCATCTTTCTATCTAGATGCCAAAAAATTATTCTCTCCGGCAACCCAAATAAAATTTTCCATTCAATTTCATATGAATGAATTAAGCCAATGGAAATTGAAGAAATTAGAAAACCACCATTCTCTTTGCTGGCACTAATGTCTGATTCAATTTCAGCGGCAGCTTCTGGAATATGTTCACGTATTAAGGGAAGAAAATTGCAAAGAATATCTTCATAACCATCAAATGAAGCATTCCTACAGTTAAAAAAAAATAATCCAAATATAAACCTCAGAAAAAAGGCAGAGAATACAATATAATTAATAACCTTAGAAGTCACTTAAATGTGGACACCTACTCATACTCATGGGGGGCAGAAGAAGATTCTTCAATATTCTCATCAATGCGGACAACATCATATAAATGACAAAACTCTTTAAAAAAACCGCTATCTCTTGCATCGTTGTTTCTATTACGACTCTTCCACAATTGTTGAAAACGGGCATTTCTCAATATCTCCTGATGAATATTAAAAAAAATGACATTAAAAACTAAAAAATTTTGATCAGTCCAATGAATAGACATTATATGGATAACAGAGAGACACACACATATCAAGTAAATTTGTCTTGAAAGAAGTCATCAAGAACATGAAGGGAATTCAAAAATCATAAGTGGATGTCATAGGAGGAAAATGATAACACTTCTTTAATAAAACCCAAGGCTCTGTTTGGTTAAAATTTAATAAAATGATAGAAATGAAATGAAAGAAATGGAAATTTTATGAAACCTTAAATGGTGTTTCATAGCAAAATCAATGGTCTTCCACTAAAAAGTTATCCATTTCCAAAGCATTTTATTATAAAATGCACGCAAGAGGTTCTCCAAGTGGTCTCTCTTGAAATTTTCTTCCCACAAAATTTCTTACCAAAGACACTAGAAAAACGAGGGAATTTTTATGTGAAGAAAGTTTACATCATAACTAACTCATATTTACATCATAACTAAATCCTTGTAAGTATTAACTAATTAAATTTCATATATTTTACACCTCTTCCATACCAACCAAACAGACACTAATATGCAAATCTTCACAGTATATAACCATATACCCAATGGCGACAACTGATAAACTTTATTACAGAAAGAGTATCCATAGAAAGTCTCCCAAAAAATCCTTGTTGCCGTGTCAGACATCAAAACTAGACAAAAGGAATTACTCTAATAAACATAATAGCATAATCATTATAATCCTTTAATTCCAAATGATAAGAGTGAGGATACACGTGAATATTTTATGCCACTTAATCATAGACCATAATAATGCTTCTTAACCCACCCCATTGTTGTTATCTTTTTTAACTGAATTCTGGTGCCCATACATGACATCTATGATAGCTGGAAAGAGTGTCAGCTACCAATTTCTAGCTAATTTAGAAAATGATCAAACTTACATCATGCTTTTGGCGAGAAGCTGCGCGCAATTGGTCTTGTTTATGCTGGAAGTAAAAATTTTAAAAAAAATCCAATACAACTTTAGTCCTTTTAAAAGCCATTAATCCACAATGAATAATATAACTGAAATATGAGTCCAATGGGCAGACAAAAAATAATGTTTCGGAACGACTTTTATACGAATGACCAGCATGATTGTTGACACTCTCTAAGATAACTACCACAAACAAAAGGAAGATAAACAATAATCAACTTAGTGCTATTTTCTCAGTGAAGAATGATAGAATGATTCACGACCAACATGTATACAACAAAGAGGATCAAATCATTAACCTTTAGACCTAATATGTTCCTGAAGTACATGATCCGCTGGCTTTCCAGCAGAACAATGCAAACATTATTTAATCATGGTTAAATAGATGATCCTACTGAAAATAAATCCGTTTCATGCAAAATATTAAAAAAAAAGGATGATTCATACTTTCCCCTGTTTGATAAAATGCCTCTCCTCAACTAGCCTTTTCCTGATGTCCACTCTGTCGGTAGAGTGTGGCCGCTAAAAAAACATTTACAACAAGTTAACAAATTCTCTGAGACTTTAATTCACGAGCAAACAGATAATGGAGTTCTACTTACAATAAAAGATTCCACAGCTTCTTTTGTGGCCTCAGCATTGCTAACAGTGTCAATGTGTTGAACTAAGATCTTTGTTGGAATTTTGTCTGGAACATCAATGGCTAAAACTATATAAGTAATTTTATTAAGTAGTAAACATAGAATTAGATCAACAGATATTGTTGACAAGGCAAAGGAGAATGCAATTTCTATACATGTTTTCAGAAACAGAAAAAAAAATGGCATCCGACAACTGCATGCAAATGTTTTCATTCCAATGTTAACAAAAGCAATTAATAAAGTCAAATTTCATACAGTAAAAAGGATGAAGAACTTACCACTTTGGACAGGTTCCGAGACGTTAAGCTTCGCAAAATCCAAACATGCTCGCTTCAATGGCTTCTCATTGATCTCCAACCCTACAAAATCGCTTCTACATAAGCAACTTCATTCAATCAAATTATAAATTAGAAATAAAATAAAAGAGTAGAGCCTCTGGGACAAACAGAGAGCATCCAATGGAGCCTGGGAAAGCCTTCTCTTGACCCTAACCACCACCGGCTTTAACTGAGACGAGGTAGAGCTCTCCATCGCTAAGAACCTTACAATCCGCACATACAACATATAGCATATTAAATATCACCAACATATACACAAAATAGTTATTAATAATAATTTCAAAGCACTTTAATACTCAACATACTGCATCATGAACAGCTCATTTGAACAAGTAAATTGTAAGGCCAGAAAAAATCATTCACATAATCAACCAAAAAAGGGCAACGTATGCAATAATAATACAAAGTTACATTCTTCTAACAATACAGAAATATCGCTTTGTTACATCTAGCTTAAAAAGGGAAAAAAGCTATTGACACATGATACATCAACGCCAATTGCTATTCAAACCTTTTGCAAAAGAAAGGAAGATGGTCCAAATTTTAGTTGCTGGAAGGAAGAAACTTTCCCGCCTTGAGGGCGTGGGCAGGACGGCTGCGACCGAGGGGAGAACGTGCAGGCAAAGGGTCGGAGGGGCGCCCGGCGATTCGGGGGCTCAGAAATCAGGGGAAGGTGCGCCGGCAATGGTCGGAGGCTACGTCCGGCGTGTTCGGAGGGCAGCGCCACCGCCGGCTGGACGGGGACGGTGGCGACGGAAGGCAGGAACAAGAAAGAGCGTGGGTTTTTAATACGTTATATTTTTACGCATAAATTAAACGTTATTTCATTCTTATTACAAGAGCAGTTTCGTGTTTTTAATTTCAGGTTAAAAGCCTCTAAGTTTTTTACCATAAATGGGAGGAGAATATTATCAATTGAGAAAAAATTAAAATAAATAAATAAAAAATAAATTTAATTAAAATATCATGAACCTTTTTTGGTTAAAACCTATAAATTTTTTGCCATAAATAGAAAAATATTTACCGATACCAGTGGAAAAATTATAATAAATTAGCAAAAAAATAAAAATTTAATTAAAATATCAAAACTACCTATAAATTAATCTTTATTTTATTCATATTATAAGTATGAATAATTTTTCCTTTTTTCTTTCCGGTTAAAACTTGTGAGATTTTTATAAGGGCAATGTTTATGGATATTATCAACCCGTGGAAAAATTAAAATAATTAATAAAAAAAATAGAATATCAAAATTATCTTTAAATTAAACCTTATTCCATTTATACTACAAGTATCAATAATTTTGCGTCTCAAAAACCATAGCTGGCTTGATCGACAATTAAGGGGTCGTCGATGGCGACTCATCAGCAACACACGATTGGCTAAAAACTCGTGAAAACTACATACGATCAATGGAGGAGAAAATGGGAAAAGGATCGGTTTTTTTTTTTGTCTTAAGGGTAATTTTAATATTTTAATTAAATCTCATTTTTTCGATAAAAAATACTTGTCCTACCCATTAAATTACAGGTTTTTGTGGAGTTTTTTTTTGAGGTTTCACACAATATTTTTATGAGTATGCTAATAATAGTTTAATTAAATTTAATATATTATTATTAATAATTATAATTAAGATAATTTAAAATATAACTTTATTGAAATTAAAATTTTTAAAAAATTGATAAATTTGTCTGTATATTTATAATCAAATTACTAGATTTAAAGTTTCTTATTTAATAACACACACTTACTTTAAAATTCGTATATATATATTTATTAAAATCTTAAAAATTATAAATTCTATTTATTTAATAAAATTTGCAAAATTTAAAATAAATTTTACTCAGTAACACCTCCTCAGTAAATATTATTACTTATTTTTAATATGATATTAAAATTACTTTTAATTTTTATATATAATCACTGTATTTCTAAAAATAGATTTCTTTGTTAAAATTACAAAGATATTCAATATTTTTATTTAAAAATATTAATTAATATTAATTTTTTAAAAATTAATTTTCTATGTTATTAATATATATTATTAATAGGTTTGAAATATATTTTGATTAATTATAATTTAAATCGGTCTGAAGCAATTTTAGTCTATTTTACAATCCTAGCCGAGTAAAATCAGTGAAATGGCTGATTTTGCAACGATGGTTGGACCGTAGGCACCGTACATCTTTATCGTTTTTTGTTCGAGTATTTGTCCTCTGATGTAGAAAGCCCATTGGCAACGGTAATCAGCCCAGTTGGACAAGTCGGCCCATAGGAAACAAAACCTGCATATCTTTTCGATATTATTCCCATATATATATATATATATATATATATATATATATATATATATCTTGTGAGCATTTAAGTAAACCTAATCAACTTAGGTCCAAATCAGAATGATCAATGGATAATTAGTTTGTTCGAGCTCGAAAGATCATTTCAAACTTGAACCAAGAAAGAATTGGCCACATACATTTGTTTGGTATTTTGAAGTCTGATTTTTTTGGTTCAAAGACGTGTGTTTATTTATATCTAACTTTTTTATACAGAAATGGAGAAAGGTAAATAGAAATTTTTAATGTGATATTTAGGTTCATAATTTGGTATAATAATAATAATAATACTATACATTTCAATGGACGTACATATTATGAGAAAATTAATGTCGTAATTTAATTCCTCAATATAGGGGGCTTAAGTTAAACTAAAATAATATAGTAGATAAATTAGATCAAGCTGGCTACCATTCAATTTAGTTTCAGTAAATTAGAAATCAAACAAGCGGAATTTCACCAATGCAGAACATCATTCCGATTTGCATAAATTAGAGGCATTCCTTATTATATGTGTCTCATAACTCTTGATATTACCTCGCTTTGAACATTTAGTTTATTATAATTGTTTATCAATTAGTGGTCATAAATATGCAGATTTATCATCTCATATTTTTCATCTTTAAAGGATTTTTAAATTAATTAAATTAAAAAATCCAAAAAATAATAGAAAATTCCAAATAATCAAACCAAAGTATATACAGTTAACACACATAATAGAATTTGTATAATTCGTGCAACACATGACATGTGTAATATATATAAATAAATAAAAATTTGAAAACATATGTAAATTTCTAATTAAAATATTAGAATTATAACTCTATTAGGATTATACTTAATTAGAAGATAATAATATTTATTTAATTAGAATATATCATATTTTTAATAAAATTATAATATAATATTTATAAGGTTCACAATTGAATCCCAATTTAACTAATACAATATTGACATTTCCAAAGCTTAATTCGAGTTGGATATAATTGTAAGCTGAATTAAATTTAAGAAAAATCTATAAAATTTAAACATGTGAATATCATTTGACCAAGGTTAATCCGAATTCTAATAAGAGCATGAATATTCATAATTAGAATATTCAAAATTAAGCATGTAACTGCTGCTTAAGCTTGTCTATTTTTCGTTTCTATGATCTCTTTGTTCTGTTTTTCGAGAATTTATGTCGATAAATAACTTCCACCTATTGATTCTAAAGACATTCCAATTATGTCCACTGTTTTTCATGACCTAATTCGTCTTGATACCTTCCTCTTTGCCAGCTTTCCTCCTTTCCTTATCCGCATTTATAATATTTAACCGACTACTTACCTTCCTTCTCTATATTTACTTCTTCCTACCAAGAACTACTTATAAAACCTTCTCTAACAGTACCTATAATGTCATGTAATGACCTGGCATTCCGCTACACGCCTATTACACAGAAATGTATTCCTCTACACTCCTATTATTCTTATGATTAAAATTTCGGCCCCGTATTGGACTGAGTCAATTCCTTGACCCCGCTTACACATGGTGCACGGTGGTTGAATTTAGGCTTAGTCCGGCCAAGGCTGCTAGAAGGAAATATACAATATTTCAATAATTATATAGACCTGGTTAGCTTGTACGTAATCCTACAGCTGTGATCAACGATCCTAATCTAAACGGGAACATAAAATTATACATGAGCATAATTTTATTCGAGTAAAAATACATGCAACTAAATTATTAATATATCTATTTTTATAACAATTTGACAAATTAATAAATATAATAATAATTAAATAATTAACTAAAATAATAATTAAATAAATTCATCATAACATCTAATCATGTTAAACTATATTAATATTCATCTAAACTAATGTAAGGGTTTTCGAATTACTGAAAATGGTTGTGAAACGGCCGAAAACGGCCTGAAGTGAGTTGAACTGGATCGAACCAAGCTGAACCAGAATAAATTGAAAGCGCTGAACCAACCCGGTCTGGGTTACCAAAAAAATTGGATTAGTTGGTTAGGCTGATGGACATGGATATGGACATGGACATGGCTAGCGAACTCAGTCTGGCAAAATAGATGTGGTCGCGGACAGGCGGACCACGAACCTGGTAAACGGGTCAAGTAGAGCCGTAGGTTCCCGTCACTGGAAAATGCCAACGACGGTGCGACTGGTGTTG
The DNA here is from genome assembly GCA_032619315.1 of Piper longum. NCBI lineage: Eukaryota > Viridiplantae > Streptophyta > Magnoliopsida > Piperales > Piperaceae > Piper > Piper longum. The sequence goes on from JAVDBV010069647.1 coordinate 15,289, forward strand.
CCGCCGGTCAAAATCAACGGTCCACTCAACGATGAGTAGGTTGGTGGTGGTGGTCGGTGAAGTCCGCCTGGTGGTTGGCTTGAAAGCGGCCCGAAAAAAGGGTGGATCGCCGCCGGATATGGTGACCTCGTCAGTGGCGATTGCAGCCGTGGCGGTGGCCGTGAGTGATCTCAAAATGTCGGCCTTGAAGTGATGAACCTATCTGAGGCAACGGTCGGTGGTGCCCGGCAGGTGGTTGGCCGGAAAACGATCGAAACAGTGAAAATCTACCGTCGTGCAAGTCCGCATCGCCAGTGGCGATTGTGGTCACGACGGAGGTTGATGTTAGTCCCAAAATGTAGATCTCGACAAGGGGAAGATATTTGGGTGGTTTGATTGTTCAGTGGTAGCTCACCGGCGCCGGAAAATGGTCCAAAAGGCCACGGCGGCGGCGGAAACCGACTCTAAAAACTCCCTCACTGGCGGCGATTGCAGTGAAGCCGGTAGTTGTGGAAGGCACGAATGGAAAGCCAGACGCGAGCTGGTCATGGAGCCATCGGTCCGGTAGCTGAAGACAAGATGGAGACTCGCCGACGGCGAGCCGAAGTGGCAGCGGCGTTAACATAGTGCAATGGGGGAAGATCTTGATATGGGAAGGGTAGACGTCTAGTTTTTCTTTTCAGTTTAATTCTTTTCTTTTTTGTTGATTTTAGATTTTAGTTTTCCTGATTATCAAGTTTATTATCAAATTAACCTATGCATGCATAAAAATTAGGAAGAAGAAGAAAAGATGAAAATAACCGAGCTGGGAGGAAGCTGGCTTATGTCAGAAGGAGAAATGAGAGTGACGTCCCCCTTCTCCTTATATAATGAAATGACGGTTAGGGTATGTTAAGATACCATTTCGCCCTTATTTCACTTAACCGGTTAAACGGGTAATTGATATGGTTCACTTAATCAGTTAAATGATACTTTACCAGGTAAATAATACCTTACACTTGACCGGGTAATTAATAATCAATCAGGCGACCCGTAAATAATTTAAATGGAAATATTAATTTTCCAACGTTCGGTCCTACCGCGTCGATTTTTTTTTTGAGTCTTTACAATACCGGGAATCATACTTAGCACATGCTGACATAACTTTATGCTAAGATGAAAAATTTTCGACAGTGTATCTAAATAGTAATTAATATACTTAATTGTCTTGCAGGATCAAGTATGTTGTTGCAAGACCATGACAGATAGGAATACTAATTAGGGGTGTAAATGAATCGAGCCGAGCTGAGCAAAAATGTTTTTGAATTCGGCTTTGTAACGACCCGCCTCTAACCGGCCGGGTGTTACTTAAAAAGTTAAATTTTATAAACATAACATGCAAGAACATGAATTATAATACGGCAATTAATTCTAGAAATTTATTAAATTTTAAAAAAATACATCATGCTATATTAAAGATAACATTCAACATGAACAAAAGATAAACTAACTATGCAAATGCATAGTCCCACAACCTCTGACCGTTTCCCATAGCCACACTTATAACTCAAAAGAGTAAAAGGGAAGTCTAATTTATTATCAATTCACCAAACCCAATTTGGTAAGAGAACCGTCCACCACACTCTTAAGTATCAGTCCAAAGTTGTTCATCTGCGGAGGCAATTCAGCGTTAGTAATAAAACCACTAAGTCATATAATTACATAAATAAGTCAATATATTCCCTGTAAATATTTCACAAATCTTTTAGTAATTATGAGCCTATGTCGAGCTCTTAATATACCGAAAGGGGTGGCCACCCCATCCGGCTACCATCCCATACATGCGCACACACGCTACGTGACCCACGACCTGTAGTTACGGATATTTGTCATTGACTCACCCTTTTTGGCATGGGGGCATGTATTAAATTTTTTTGTGGGTGTTGCCTCATGACAAAGACTCTCAATTTGTGGGTGCTGCCTCGTGACAAGAGACTCCCAATTTGTAGGTGTTGCCGCACGACAAGAAACTCCCAATTTGTGGGTGCTTCTTTACATCTGAGACTCCTAATTTTATCGTTCAAATAATTTTAAAAGTGCAGCCTCGTGTCGGACTGAGTCAATTCCTTGACCCCGGTTGCATTCAGTGCATGGTGGTCGAATTTGAGGCCAAGTCGACCAAGGCTGCCAATAAGAAATATATAACATTTCAAGTAGTTATACGGACCTCGAAGGTTGATTTGGTTGACTGATATACGAAGAATGAAATGTAAAACTAATTTTGATGAGTGAAGCCTTGCGTCCTACCACTTGCGTAACCTAATAAGAGATAGAATCCGAATCATAATCGGATTACACTAGCACACAAAATGAGGCAAAACCTCCACACATGTACAATGTGCAAAATTTAATTATCTTACCTATTTTTCTTAATGATAGGTTAAATTTCATTAGATAGTTTAATTTATGGTTTGGGGTTACAATTCTATTTAGTGCATGATTTGGCACTTAAGGTTTTTATTGTTAGACTTATTTGGATGATTTTTCAGATAGATCAACGGTGTCTGATTAAGTTAAAATTTAAATCCCTTGTTCTAGACACCCTAAGAGTCTTTCATAAATATTAATAAATAATAATATATAAATTATCATATTGATTGAGGTTAATTAAGTTCGGATTAACGTGCTGTGAGCAGTACTCAGTCATTGCACAACAAACTTCAAAATTTCGGCCCATGGCCTTGAAAGTCCAATTTAATTTGGGTAAATTATATTATTTTTATAACACTTATAATATTAGTCCATTAATATTTCAGGTAAAATTTCCTTATAATTAATCCTAGGTAATCTATCTAATCTTGATTTTTGATTTAGTGATTTCTGTAATTTATCTAATAAGGGTAGAATTAGAAAATTCTACTGAATTACATACACACTCAATTGCTCCAAAAATTTACATAGACAATATTATGATATTTTTTAAACTCTGTGATTTATTATATAATTTTTCTACCTATAATATATTTTCTACATATTATTCAATTTAAATCATTGAAACAGGATTATCACTGATTTCATGTGTATTCCAAAACTATGATCCTATTAACCATTCAAATGAATTTTATTTAACTCTAAAATGTTCGAGGCTGTATAAAATAATTAATAATTTATTAATAAAATTTTTATAGATTTTTATGTGATCTAATTATTAGCCAAATATTCAACTAAACACACAACATAGACAATCAGTACAAAACACAACAGATACACACAATGTTTCATTAATTTTGTTCAAGACTTAGTTGAGGTAATTTTTTTATGATAAATTTATTATATTAATATAACAATATGTTTAACATATTATAATAATATATATTATGAAATCACGATCATATTAAAGTGTAAAAATTGGGGAATAGGTGATCAGATCACTGAAATCTTAAAAGTTGCCACCTTTTGTCCAATTTTAGATCTTTTTACGATCCTCCAAGCCAAATCAGTCAATGGATCGAAATCCTGCGAGGGGGCCTGGTCGGGCGGGTGGGAGGGGGTTGGCGGTTCAGATGCGTGAAAGCGGGCGGGCTGGTGGCATGGGTTGGGAGGGTGGATCTGGGTCAATGGATCGAAATCCAGCTGCCCAGATGTAACATGGTGCAGAAAACACTTTTTGCACCATGTTGCAAAAAAACTTTTCTCATATATATATATATATATAT
>JAVDBV010069648.1:0-17698 GCA_032619315.1 Piper longum
GTTAGTGTAATATAACCTGATAAATGATTACTTGCTCCCTTGCATTGTAATTGCATTATAGTTGGAGCTTCACGGCTTTTTCGTTTGATATTGAAGGGAAATAATTGGTTGCAAAAACTCCCCGTTATGGTTCAAAAACAAGCCAAGCTATGCATGTAAATGTATAAAATATTTCTAATTTTTTACGGCATTATAGGATGTCAATCACTGCACTGTTCTGTAAAATTTCTTCTGTATTGTGAATATGGGGCTTGCTTTGGAAAAAGAATATTGTAAAAGCATTTATAGTTAAACATTTCAACAATGGATATTGAATGTTGCTTATCTCTTGCAAATATAACTATACTCTAATGGCATGTAGCTCAGGTAAAGTAGAAAAATGGACATTTGCCACGGCAATAAAAGAGTATTGCAAGAAATTTAAACGGAAACTATAAAAGTATGCTCGTCAAAGTATATTTGTCTGCCGCATTTAGGTTTCTTAGATACAAAGGTTGGTAGAGATCAAACCAATCTAATTTGTATTTATTTATACCTCTTTATTTAGGATAAATTCATACACAAGTTTATTTGGAGAATAATACCACAGATTAGATACTCATATACGTACTTAACTTTTATCTTCATCAGATTTTAGCTTCAGAAAAGATAATTTAATAACAGTGTAAAAAATATAATGTTACATAAAAAATGTCGAGCTTATATTCTCTGTTCCAAATTTTTATTGGGCTTGCAGCGAAAATAAAGTAGAACATTCACATCAATCTAAATCAAACTTTAGCAACCCTAATTGTAACACTGAAAGGAGGAGCATCCAATCATGACTAATAGTTTCAAATATTTTTTATGAATGAAAAACAACCGTTTAAATTTAGCTAAAAGAATCGATCGCATTGGTGGGTGAAAGTCATCATCCACTTGCAATGGACGCATGCTGTTAACAGCAAGATCTCACTACAACTCATTTCTTGTGACCACTATGATTATAAGGACAACTAGCTGGGCTTTTGCTTCTGCACATGATCAAGCAAATAACTACAGGTGAAAATTACTAACCAATCTTTAAAAAAAATACTAGCCTAATTTTTGGTAAGTATACTTACTAAGCCCTTCTGAGATGAAAAAAAAAAGAGAAATGCATTTATTCATCTACAGACAAATGCCATCCAGCATCCTCCCCTCTTAATGCTCGTAAGAACAAATGTGACATTAATTACAAAAACGATGAACATAAAAAAAATAAATAGACGTGAAACTAAGTCAAGTCTCGAGATTAAATATCAAAGAACAGATCAGAAGAGACCATTTTGCGGATAAAGAAAAGAATATGAATCACATTCAAAGAAACCCAAAGATCCTCCAACATTTCCCTCAAGAACGTGAAGCACGTCTATAAAAGAGCAGCAGCAGCCAAAATGCCGGCACCGGCGACGACCACTCTGCTAAGAGTAACATGCCCGGCACCGCTGCCACCGTCGGCCGGACCAGGAGGTGAAGCGACGCTAGGGGTCTGTGCCTCCGGTGCCGACGAGCTGGACGGAGGTGAGCTAGTGGGTGGCTCGTCACTAGGAGGAGCCGAGGTAGGGGAGGGAGATGATGCAGGTGGGACAAAGATGGACGGGGATGGAGCAGGGGAGGTGACGGGCGGGGGAGAAGGGGGAGGGGTGGGGGTGGGGAGCATCGGAGCTGGTGCTGGCGTGGCCGGGGTCGGGATGGAGGTAGGGCTGCCGGCGGGGGCTGGGGTGGGTGACTGTGCGACAGCGGTGACGGCCAAGATGGCAAGCAAGAGAAGAGAGGAAGCACAAGATGTGTAAGAAGCCATGGCAGCTTGATCTAGCTATGCACAAATTGTTGGGTATGGAACAAATTTGAGAGCTATGATAGATTTTGGTATAGGAAAAAGGATTTATATAGAGAGAAGCAGCGGTGGTGGCATGGACCAAAGGCCGAGTCTGGGCAAATATTATAAGACCGACCGTGTCTTGCAGGTGGTGACCGTTTGTTACTACCATTATTGACGATTTCTATCCTTTTTTTCAAAAAAAAACGCTCACCGCACTATAATAATTTTATGCGTGAATAGTTGTGAACATGTAGCACACAATTTGACTTGTTACCAAATTTATTTCTTTCAAGTTTCGAACATGGTGGGAGCTTCCAATACAGCACAAATCCACTTTGTTATACTGGTGATGCTAGCTGTTTTGGAATATGACACATCTGTCATTGGGGCTAATTTGTAGTTTAAATATCCCATTTCCAACGTTCATGAGCAGGGCATACTTCTGTTCTGGATCAAAATGACGATTTGAGTACTTAGCAGCTGTGGTTGCAATAATATATAGCTGTTCTGTTTATGTCCGGATTCAAAAGTTGGTGGATACATGACGGCGTCCATGCTAAGGTTTACTACTCTACATGGGGGAAGAAAACTTAAAAACTATGTGGGTTAATGATGAGAGCAACCTTCTCTGGCATTCATATTGATAGAAGATTCCAATCAACAAACCAGTATTTTATATCGGACCCAGCATGTGGCCAGATGGGTAGCAGATTAATTCTTTCCACATAATTTGAGCTGAAATTTTTTACGGTTCCAGAAAAGTTGATGATATTACCTAACTTTCGTGTGAAACAGGGCAACGTGAAAGGTTAAAATGTTAATTGAAGACGACGATTGTACTCCACGTTGCAAGTCTGTCAAGGATGGGGAGTGGGACTAAAGGGGGTAAAATGCGAATCAATCAGAAAAAAGAGAGAGACTCGTGTGCAGAAGCAAGCTACATGGTGATTTGTTTTTACGCTAAGTTTTTTTTTTCATATGGAAAGAAGAAATTGTTGGAGCTTCCAATTTTTTAAATTTTTATTTTTGATGTTATTATTTTTTATCTGTAATATGCAATAATAACTGAATTGAGAGTCAATATTTGGTAACACAAGTAGGAGGGGTTTGCCTTGCAAGCCAAGTGGAAACAAGTTTCTATATGGGGTGGTGAATTGTGAGGTTCTCTTTCTTCTCCCGAGTAAGAAAATGAGGGGTTTTTTTCTCTTATTCATTTGGGCTCCGTTTGTTTAGAATGAAATATATGAAACTTAATTATAGCATTCATGCCAAAAGTATTGATATTTCACTAAAAAAATCTATTTTTAAAATATTTTACGATAAGATTCAAATAAAACTTCGCACCAAGTGGTACCCTTAAGATTTTTCATCTCGCTTAATTTATTATAAAAAACATTAGTATAAAAATTTTTTTGAAGAGATTTTACAATGTCTGATATTTACATCACTAACTCTTTATAAATTATAGCTAAGAAAATTTCACATATTTTACATCTTTTCCAAGCCAATCAAAGGAAGCCTCAGTGAAAAAATAAATTGGACTCTTAAACGATGGTTGTTCGTATATTAGCTTATTTATTTGGTTTACCAAAACAATGTAAAGCCAAGTATAGCGGATAAAAAAACAAACAAGAGGGGAGAGGATAGGTTGCACATTTGCAATGGATTAAGTGGGGTAAAAAAAGCTTCTGGGCTGCATTTGGGCTTAAGTGCGCTGACACTATTCGAATTTGAAGAATAGCTAGCCGTGTTTGTGATGGGCTTTCTTCATGCATGTTAGCCTCTTCTGCAAAGGGCTGGACTAGACTATCTTAATTAGATATGGTTTATCTGGTCTTAATGTTCTTATAATCTGCTTTGTATTTGTCATCATGATGTTCTTCTGGCCTTTCCCAGTTTTGAATTCAAGATACGTTAACAAAGTTTTCATTTTTTTAAGGCCCAAGAACTAAATACGGTAAAGCCCTGTAAGGTTATACAACTCCAAATAAGCTTTCGACCTTAACTACTTTATGGAGCCTAAACCAGTTGTAAGATCTTAAAGTCTTCTTAATTAGTATTAACAAGGTCTGCCTTGGCGATTCTTAATTACAAATAAAGTTTTAAGTTTACCCCTTTTTTTGGAAAAAAAATTACAGTTATAAACTTGGATAATGAGTGCGCCGGTTTCAATTTGCAAAGTTGGGTTAGTATTACAGCTTATCAAGTTAATCAAACCTAACAACCGAGTAAGCAGATTCTTTCTTAACCGAGTTAATCAAAGTTGGCTTTTATCTAGCTAGGCTTGTGGTTTAGACAGCAGATCTATACATCAGAGTTAAGAGTCTTATTCTACTAATGAATTTTCGATCCACTCGAGATTAGAGATTAATTGTACGGAAATGCTTTATGATGTAGAGAGAAACCAAAGAAACCAGCTAATAGTTGTCCGTAGGCGCATGATTCCCGCATAGATTTTTGTAATGGCAGGTTGAACCCTGAAACTGAAACCTTTGTATAAGGCTAATATTAAATATCAGTTAACAATATTTGCCCTCATGAGATCTACATGAACTTCATTGGATTATTACCATAAGGTGTGAACAGTTTTTGGAGGTCCAAATTAATGTCCAATTACCTCACTAAAACATTTAAAAATCTATTCCAAAAAATTAAGCATAACTAGGTTTTTGGGCCCTTCAAGCAGCCTACATCTTGATATAGGTAAGATCCATGGGCTAGGAATGGCCGACTCTAGCCGAACTCGGCCCAAACTCCCGGGCCCATGGGACAGCCCATCCTAGCTTGTTCGGCTTATAAAAAATATGATAAAAAGAAAGAAATCGTCTCACTTTTTTTTACTTATTTGGCTTATAAAAAAATATGAGAAAGGAAAATCTATTTTCTATCACCCTAGAAAACTTCTTTACAATCATTTTTCCATAATATATATAAAGAAGCGAGATAAAGTGAGAATAATACAATACAATTTGTTTTTTCTTAACTAAACACGTGAGAAAAAATAATAGAAATTTTTTTTTTCTGTTTGGTCATATATATATATAATTTTTTCACTATCCAAACATACCCGTAAATTTAGAAGTCACGGTTGATTATGTTAGCTCTCTAACTTTGAACCATTCTTATTGTATACAACCATTACTTGTTTCCGCTGCTTGTATGATCAGCTTATACAATACTATCTACAAAAGGTGAATCTGACTTGCATGTAGATCATAGGGCCATAACGATTTTGAAACTTGATTAAATTGCCCTAATTTGGACTACCATTGCAATGAGACGGTTCATATTAGCTTGAGCTGAAATGAGAGGATAAGCTCAAGCTGAAAGTAATTAATTTCATGTATTTAATGACTAGATTATATTTTGATTTTTGATGCCCTTTGTATTGTGCACCAACAAAAACAAATTTTACACTCCCCTCAAGATGAGATCAATCATGTTAGAATTTCTTTTTTCATCGTACTTTTGTACCAATAGATCAATCTTTAAATGGTGCTTCCCCTCTGAAGTGCAACAGACACATAAATACATGATCCGTCAAATCATAAAGATGGGGCAGTGAAATTGTCAATCTGATTTGCACAAGGTTAACATCAAAAATAATATTTTATTAAAAAAATTGTTTTCCTCCATTTTTTTTAAAAAAATATGTTCTGTATATCTTCTTTAGGCCAAAATTTGTGGTAGAGAAAAAGTCTACAATTTTTTTATATTTGTAGATTTTTAAAAGTAACTATGTATTAATTTTAAAACTTTATCTATGTCAAAAAAGTGGAAATTTTTTTCTCTACCTCACTTTTCTCTCCACTCCGCTTTTCTTCATATTTAAGATTAATGAATATATTTTTGGGTGAATAAAACTAAAAAAATAATATATGATCTCCTTCAAATATTCCTAAATATATAAAAAATATAGTTTTTCCATGGTTAAAAATGACGTAGAGAATACATAGAAAAAATGTGGAAAAAATCAGTTTCTTTTGTAGTGTTCACCATGAATCAAATTACACATTGAATTTAAGTCGTGAATTTATTATAAATTTCTTTTTTATATTTTTTATGTCCATAAACCTATGAATCAAATTGATAACAGTGAGAGGCAATTAATCTAATTAATGGGCTTGGAATATTTTTTAGCTAGGCTGTGAATTATACATAACTTTGTACAAATACAATTCACACTTTAAAATTATGATCTATTTAACATGTTAATGTGCATTCACAAGCAAGATTATTCAGCCTAAAATATAATTGAGAGAGAAATACAGAGAAGGCCCGGCCAGTTCCAAATTCAATCAACCACCATACTTCTAAAGTTTGGTAAAAAAGAGACGATTTATTTGATATTCTATTTATCATCAAGACTGCTCATGCATGCGAAAGTACTTGGTCTCCAATAGGCGGCAATTGACCACCAGCTGAAAGTTATAAATATATGTGAGAAATCACTAGTTAAAGACAATGTTTTTTTCAAAGTAAGTTGGAAGATAATTAATCGGAGGCATTACGGTCTTTTTAGGTTCGGTTCATTAGATTGGATAGATAATATTATTATTTGTTAGTACTTTTCGATAAAGGAGTCGAAGCTATTGACCATCAGAATCACGTGAAAGTCTGAAGGCCTCTATGTTTAGTCGTGCGTGCGAGTTTTAGAGTCCACCGTATTTATATAATAAATAATATTTAAATTTATCGAAGCTAAAAATAATACAGAAGAAAATAATTTTTTTTGTTTAAAAAAGAAATCGTTTTTAAATTACCCATGAGTGGAAAAGTACGATGTAATTATCTAACAAAGAAAATTTATAAATTGTCTTAGTTAAAAGATAATAATTTTATTACAAATATGTTGATTGTAATACTCTAAAATTGATTCATTATCAAATCAGACTTTTATAATAGATCAAAATAACTCTTAATTTAATTAAATTGATCAACTAAATTTAAGCAAAATGAATCTAAATCTTATAGGCGTGTTAGGATAAAATATATAGTAATACACAACTAATACATACATAAGATGCACACCCTAGTTCACAACCAATGTATGCATGAGATGCACAACTTAACTGCATATTACGTGAATGACATCAAATTAATCGCACCCAAAATAATTAATTATTTTAAAATTTAAAATTTTATAAAATAAAAAAGAAAAAATTTCTTCTAAATGTGTAATAAGGGGTCACATCTTTAACAAAATATTGTATCATAATAATAATATATAATTTTTGAAAGCACATTAAAGTCGTAGATGACACAATAAAAATATATGATTTTTCAAAGCACAATAAAGCCATAGATGACACAAAAAGAACTTTTACCTTGGGTCTAGACCCATCTACTATTCACATCCATCATAATTACTAATTTCAGCTCAAAATAGTTCAGGCATTTCCAACATAATACAAAACACATAACAAAATAATACGTCACAACGAAATTGCACAAGTAATAAATGATGTACCAAGTATGTGTGTTCAAAAGGCTTTACACATCTCCGTGGTTCACCCTATTTTCATACGACACTCAACTTTTGAAGCTCCCTTCGCCATTCGAATATCCCTGCCTTCCCTTTCCGCTAAGGCCGGTATATTACACTTCTAATTCTCACATACATAAATATTATAAAAATATCATTAACGTGTGTGAATGATTTGGAAATAATTAAATATCAAACTATTAAATGAGAGTTAAAGAAAACTATATAACTTTAACTTAACGTTCAAAGGGTAATTACTCAGAACCCATGGATCTCGAGTTGACTTATATTATGTCACTCTCACCATTATCTAAAAATCCCACTCTCGGGAAAACTAGTATCTTAAACCCTCTCCGAACTTCAATATTTTTCTTGGCCTAAAGCACAAAGACCAAGTACCCTTAGTCGGTACTTATTGATACCACGCATATAGATATATGTTGTACACATAAATACTCACTCCATGTAGTACGAGGAAGCCTAAGACGCCAATTAAGAGCAGCCACCTAAGACGCCAATTAAGAGCAGCCATCCTTTTTGGATTTCAAGAGCTATCCAGCCAGAAATTGAAGGTGCTAGCAGCATCTTTCAACTTTAGATAAATGAATCGCCTCTTGTAAATAAGATTTTTGAAGAGTGGTTATACCGTTTTAGTATGAAGATCGAGTTTTTAGGTGAGAGCAACCATCCTTTTCGGATTTCAACCTCTTTGAATAGAGCTCATAGGACAAGATCACTGATGAGATCACTATATGCAAAGAATGAACAACATTCCAAATCGTCATATGAAGATGATATAATCATATATCACCGGTTGCTGATCAGTTCAGAAGCTACAATTTTTTTGCATCATGGAAGTTTATAGAGTCATTTACTGATCTGGAAACCGAAACAGAAAGAACTTACATTCATATATATTGGGTTATCTGCACTTGAATAACAGACGACAACATACTACAGAGTTCAGACTATATACATTCAACTGCAAACAGCACAAAACCTCTCATTTCCTTACCTTATAGCAAACGACCTTTATCTTCTTCATCAAAGACTTTTCAAAAAAGAACTTGACAAACAAAGATGGCCTTTTCCCAAAACAAAATCCGCAATCTCATGTCACTGCGATCATAAGGGAAGAACAGAGCTCCTGTTTCTGTTATGTCTCTTTGGAAAGAAATTACCACTGCTAGAGTATGATCGTTTCATGGCTATTGGCCTGTTGAGCAACGAAGAACCTTTAGCTCTGGCGTGTCTCTCTTTCTTATCATCCCCGTCTTGTTTTGCTTGTCGAGCAGCAACTAAGGACGCGTACATCTTTGAAGCAGCCGAAGAGTCCATTGAAACAGAACGTCTAACTGGTTGGAGCTCTCCATCTGTACCAATCTCCAATATGTACTCGTCTTTCCCGTGGTTTCCGGCCAAGTCACTAATAGCTCTAATTCCAGAACTTGATTCCCCATTTAAAGTCTTAGCATCCATGATCCTCCCATCTTCTCTTTCACCTTCGGATGTCAACTCTTCCTCCAAATTTTGCCCATCTGCGTGCAAATTCAAGCTAAAAACGCTTTGGGCATTTTCAAGGGGAAGTCCAACAGGATTATCTTCTGGAACTTGCAGATTGTCGGCAGATGAAATTGCAGAGTTAGACACAATAGGAGCTCGACATAGGGGACAATTAACATGAGATCTCAACCATGTATCAATACAATTAACATGAAAGGCATGGCTACACTTGGGAAGAAGACGAACATCTTCATCATCCCGGAATTCAGAAAGACAAACTGAACACTCAGTTCCTTCAATTAGACCATCGCCCTTCTTGTACTTACAAATAGTTATAGCGTTGATAACCGACTGATGAAGCCCGACAGTGTTAATATACCACACGTAATTCACAGGCGGCTCCATAACCTCTCCCCCCTCTTCCTCTTCTTCGTCTCTCCCTTGCCTGATAGAAGGAGCTCTTGTTCTCCAACCAATACAAAACTGGGTGACGATAGCATAACAAGTCAAAACCAAGAACAAACTACAGAGGACGGTTATGATGATGATAGACGTAGTAGACAGACCAGGGTGGTGCTCAGGCATAGAAAGTGCAGGGGGAGGAACCACATGGTCATTGGGGGGATAGAAAGCATGGCAATCACTAGGGCATTTCAAAGGACCCTTCTTGCATTTACATTGATCATCGATTTTGGGAAGGACAGGTAGAATCCTGCGATAATCCATGACAGCTGATGAAAGAACTTAAAAGTTACACTCACAAAGAAGAAGGTCGTGAGAATTCATGCGCAAAGATGATGATCCAGAGCTCGGAAGAGGAAGATATGGAGACTTGGAAGTCAGTTGAAGTTTATTTCCAGTTGGAAGTCAACGCTATTTATTTATGACAAGCGTTTTCTGGGTATTCTGTCCACCAGCTAAAACAAGCCACCGCCTATTTCTAGCGTAACGTGTTATTTTTATCTAATGAATGTGACAACGCACCATCTCATAAGTAACTTTAGAATTTTTAGCACTTGGAGATAGTCCAGAGGAGTCGGCGGTCCATCTCATGCAGAGATAGACCTTTTTATTAAGAAAAAAAAAATGAAAATTCTCAATCTTTATTGCTTCCTATTAACTGCCTTTCTTTTTTAAAAATTGAAATTCTTATTCAAACTTGGCCAGTATTTATTTCCGGCATAGAGAGTGTAAACCATGCAAGTTGTTGTGACATGAGCTCCTACGCTGAAGTGTTTTCCTATGGCCAGTGGTGGATTCTAATCTCATTGTTAGCCCCCCCCCCCTTTTTTTTCATCCTCAAAAATATTATTGTCTGATAAATTTTCTTAAAATTATAAGGCGAACCTATAAAAGAGACTTTCATAATTGGTATAAGTACAAATACAAAAATTTGGTATAGGCAAATATCAAAACTCACATGGGTATTAAACATTGTGAACCGACTTACAATATGTATCTATGCCTCTCTTAATTTAAAACTAATTCAAAAAATAAGATTTTTTTATTAACTATATATAATTTACTAACATCATCTACAAATGATGTGCGATAAGCCCAATACCCATCTAATAAACTACAATTTGTGTGAGGCCCCATAGATGCGCACACAAGGACGTAGCAGTCTAACCGATCATCAATGGTAAGAATTTTGTGTATCCCCATGTGTGTTCATAGACTCTCACACAATAGACGGTGTATCTAATATTCTCTTTATAAGAAATATTAGTATCATCAATGTTATTGTGATATCATATATATATATATATATATATATATATATATATTGTGAATCCTTAAATTAAAAAAATGATTGGCAATGAAGATATTGTTGTCTTAGTAAAAAAAATATACAAGCATGTAATTTACATAAACGGCTAAATTTAAATATTATTGATATTCTCATTCATATCACCTGTCCTTGATACTAAGACATCAAGCTAAATTTTCTATCTCCACAAGGTGGTTCATTGAGTCGACCAATTAATTGACTATTGACTAATGACTACCATCGGACGTTCGAGGTCGTGTTACGGCAACTGCGATGAAGACAAGTCCTTGCGTATTGACTTGGACATCGTGATTCAGGACTACAGATGCAATTTCATTTCTCATATTATTGGTAGGGACCAAACAACAAATTTTTCCAAGCTAATTTATATCATTTTTATGTAATCAATGAATTTGTTTGGGTTGTTGAGTGCCCAACATTTCATTTGACTGGGCTTAGACTTTGTCACCAAAAACATACTGATCATATATATCACTACTGATTAGTTCCTTCTACTACTAATACATTATATTTATAAATAAATAGAAGTCCGCTTTGAGCTGCAGGTGAACTGCCTTTTCTTTGACGGTAGTGCTTTTAAGAGGTAATAGACACTAAAAATTAGTAATTTAGCTATGAAAATCAAATGAAAGAAATGGTTGTTTTAAAAAGATCACCAAAAAATAAAAGACAGGTCCTTGCGGTGATTTGTTATTGCCTAAAGACAGCCGTGATTGTTCAAATATGACGTCTGGTAGCTTCCCATTAGGGGTGCTCATCGGATGAGTCGAGAATTACTCAATTCAAGCTTGGCTCATCTTATTTCAAATTTGAATCAAGAAAAAATATTTAAGTCGATTCGAGTTTGAGTTAAATTCGAACTAAGTATTTATTGATATTATTTTTCGTACAATCCGTACTAAATTTAATATATAAATATAATATCTCAAGTTTGTCATAATTATGTATAAAAAATAATTTAATTAAGAATAAATTTATATAATTTTGATGTCATATAATAATATTTTATAATTTAGTTATATTTATATAAAGAAATTTGAGATAAATATGATCAAAAATCATATTCTTCGTATAAAGTATCAGCCTTTGAGTCGAGCCGAATTGTGCAAGTGCACGCTCAAATTCAATTCATTTAACATTGAATTAAATTTTGAATCAAATTTTTTGAATCAAATATCGAGCCACGTCGAGTTTAATCGTGTTTTGAACAACCCTACTTATAAAGTAAAAAAACAATGTTGTAAAACTCAGAATTGTTAATTGTATTAAATTTTTAAAAACTTTAAATCGAGTCAGTTCATGACCGATTAATATCTTATTTTGAATAAGAAAATTTAATAAAATTGTAGATATGTTTGTACAAAAATTAGTTTATCGATGATAATAAAATTAAAATAAAAAATATTGAAATAATTTTTTTTTCAAATTATATTTGACTACAAAATTTATTATTATTAAGCAAGTTTTATATACTTTAAATGTAACACCCCATTTCAACTCACCCGTGAACCGACCTGAAATTGTTACACGCGACCGAACCGTTCACTAATCTATTTGATTCGATTAAGGTGACCCAATCTACCATTGGCACTTCAAGATAGTGACGCAACATGCAAAGTATGGATGAGATATTTGGATTCTAACATTGTTCTACATACATGTTATGATATGCAATAAATTATAAACAAACTAAACAAGTAAAAAGTTTAAAGAAAAATATTTATTTTTAAAACAAAAAGGACATAGCCTCGCCTAAAAGTGCAATAGGGATCATCGTGTCAACAACAAAGAGTATATATTTATAACAATAAAAATAAAAAACACAGCCAAAATACAACATTTCCTTCACATTCTAGTTATCATTACTCTCTTCATCATCTGAGCCCAGTCTAAATTCCATTACTCGCCCTGTTCATTTTCATTTTTAATTTCATTTACATGCAAAATATTTATATCAATTCACAGAATGACATGAAAATTTTATCATTCAAAGAGTTCAACACTCATCATCATCACCAATTACACTCAGCAGGTACACGTGTACGCAATTTCTATATTGCTCCTCCGCAGCCCAACAAGCATTATCGATTTAAAAATAACTAATAACAAACTGGCACAGGAGAGGTTACCCTCATATTGAATGAAAACCTCATTACTCTTTCTTATAAAAACTCTCATAAAGGCAATAAGTAGAAGCCATCGTCCTCGTGCGACAACATCCTCTTTTTTCTCATTTCAGTGATTGACCACTTTAAACTATCCCTTGTGCAGAAAACTTATTTTCTTTTCTTTTAGCCATCTACATCCTCTGTATTACTACTAGCCCTGAGTATAGAAGCCGAGTACTCTCAAGCATGCACCTTCATTGCATAGCAGTACCTGTAAACCTTCATACTTTTTCGGGTTTGAAGAACTCAAAGGTGGAGTTATCATGATCCATTGGAAATTGAACATACGATCACCAATTTCAGAGCATGCTTTAACAAACACACGCCCGATCTCAAGACACGGTTGTCGGTTTTTCCTCGTCACACATTTCACTAAAAACTTGAAAAAACTATATGTACATAGGCCTAGGTAAGAATTTCAATATAATAGGCCCGAAGGCATTATGATCTAAATTTGAGTTTTCGAAAACAAACTCGAGGAATCTCATCCTGAAGGTTATTAATCTGGAAATTTCATACAACAAGATAGCCCATGTGGAATGGAATCCGATCTCAAGACACGGTTGTCGGTTTTCCCTCGTCACACATTTCACTAAAAACTTGAAAAAACTATATGTACATAGGCCTAGGTAAGAATTTCAATATAATAGGCCCGAAGGCATTATGATCTAAATTTGAGTTTTCGAAAACAAACTCGAGGAATCTCATCCTGAAGGTTATTAATCTGGAAATTTCATACAACAAGATAGCCCATGTGGAATGGAATCCGATCTCAAGACACGGTTGTCGGTTTTCCCTCGTCACACATTTCACTAAAAACTTGAAAAAACTATATGTACATAGGCCTAGGTAAGAATTTCAATATAATAGGCCCGAAGGCATTATGATCTAAATTTGAGTTTTCGAAAACAAACTCGAGGAATCTCATCCTGAAGGTTATTAATCTGGAAATTTCATACAACAAGATAGCCCATGTGGAATGGAATCCGATCTCAAGACACGGTTGTCGGTTTTCCCTCGTCACACATTTCACTAAAAACTTGAAAAAACTATATGTACATAGGCCTAGGTAAGAATTTCAATATAATAGGCCCGAAGGCATTATGATCTAAATTTGAGTTTTCGAAAACAAACTCGAGGAATCTCATCCTCGAAGGTTATTAATCTGGAAATTTCATACAACAAGATAGCCCAATCGTGTCTACGAGCCTATGTTGTAAGCTCCTACTCTGTACCTACACATCAAACTAGAAATTAACGCCCGCTTATAATGCATTTACATCTTATAGCACACACACATCAAGACAAATTTACATTAATCATACATCAATCCAGATAAGATTTCCTACGCTACGTTGCATTCGATTACGATATTTAGTTTACCTGATTAGTTCCTTATCATTCGTTTTAATAAAATTCAATTAAGTAATTCATACTTTTATTTACAATAAAAATATTTACCACATCAATTCATCAATCCTAGTATATTGTTCTAATAATTATCACCTTTAAGTAATTAAGTCGAAGTTAATTATACCTCGTATCATTGGTAATCTGCGATGGCTAGGGTTTTGTTGCGCTACTTGGCACCTGACCATATCCGAAGTTCGATCGGGTTTAATTAGATGAATTGGCGAAAGATCCAACAAATTTTAGCTAATCCAATTTTTCAACAATTTTCGATGATTTTTCGACAAGGCAATCGGGGATATGGGACAACACTAACTTGACAAGCTCAATCCAATGGTGGTGATGGTGAGGACGACAACGGCGACGATGACCGCCGACGACGGCAACGAATCAGCTGAGGTTGGTAGGTTGTCTAATTGGCCCTCAACCGGCCTCGACGATAGTTCATATTTTTATTAGGAATAAAAATATTTAATACGTTCATTCATCAATCCTAGCATATAGTGATAATAATTATTAGCTCTAAATAATTAAGTTAGAGTTAATTATACCTCATGTCGTTGGCAATCAGTGACGGCTAGGGTTTCTTCGCACAACTTGAGACTCAAATTCGGCATTCGATGGAGTCCAAAGTTTGTCCGAGTTCGACTGGATAAATTCGGTCGAAGATTTGGCATATTTTAGCAAATCCGATTTTTCAACGGTTTTCCACCCACTTTTCCGACGAGGCAATCAAGGCTATGGATCGGCACGGTCTCGGCAAGCTCGACCTAATGGTAGTGGTGGTGATGAGGACGACCACGGCAGCGATGACCGCCGGCGGTGGTGACGAATCGGCCGGGGTCAGTTGGTAAAGAAAACAATCTAACTTTAACTTAACGTTCAAAGGGTAATTACTGAGAACCCATCAAGTTACAGACTAGATGGGATCTCGAGCTGACTTATATTATGTTACTCTCACCATTATCTAAAAGTCCCACTCTTGGGAAAACTATTATCCTAAACCCTCTCTGAACTTCAATATTTCTTTTGGCCTAAAGCACAAAGACCAAGTACCCTTAAGTAGTCGCTGTCAGTACTTATAGATACCACGCATATAAATATATATTGTACACAATAATACTCATCTACTCCATGCCTTTCTGAGTATGAGGAAGCCTAAGACGCCAATTAAGAGTCCACTGTGACTTACACATGCGCCCTATCACAGTATATACAAGCCGATTTTTCCATCTCTCGGCTCACAAGAAAATCCAACAAAAATTATATTAATAAAGCTAAGAAGATTATCCAAATACGCCGCCTGAAGGCAACTTACCATGGATCTGAGTTTACGAAAACAGCATGAAGGATCTCATCTTTAAGGGTTCTTAATCGCGGAAGAATGATGCATTTAAATGACTCGTGTTAATTGAGATTTGATAAAAATAACCACTTAACATGTCTTGGGATCTGTAAATCAAAACATCAATGGAATATAGCAACAATCAAAGAAGCGAGTCTTAACGGGCCTGGGAGAAGCTTTAAGTGGGCTCTTGTATCTAGACAGCAAACTCCTACACTGAACCTATGCAAACAAGACTACTAATTAACACCCATGGAATCTATATGATGCATAAAAGTTATGAATGTACGTAGTCACACACTACATGAGTGCAAAATAAGGCACATGACAATAGGCCAAATGAATATAATTTTGATATGAATAGCGCACCACTAAACTGGCTACGCGATTCTTTTACACAAACATGGTCATAAGTGAATAAGCATCTAGTGATATAATTAATGACTAAAACATTGACGGTTAATTTAACTCACTAACAATTAATTACATGTATGATAATTCAATTTAGCATGGTGACATAATTTCCTACCCAATCACATATGACAGAAAATGAATAACACGAAAATGTCTATCAATAATTAGTGACGATTTGGCCACGGAGAGAGTGAAACTATTAATAGTCCTATGTAATAAATCAATCACATGATGACAAATAACTTGAAAGTCTTACAAGTGCATTACGAATGGCACTTCAATAGTTAAATAATTATACGCAATCCAAACATGGGAGATGTAAATCATTAACACTCAAGTACAACATGTTAAATTTCTAATTCCAATCGTCAAAGCTATTAATTCGTGTATCGAAGTTAATCAAAAAAATTGCCATCATCATTAACATGCCTAATTTATTTTCAAAATTACCTGGAGATTTAGGTAAAGAAATACATGAAAAATGGCAATCACAAAATATAAATCCTTTATATAATAACATTGGCATAAGAATTCAACATGTAATTAAAGTACTAAAGGAAAAATGTACTTATATAGCAACACAGAAAATGTTAAAAGCATCTTCACATGGTTTCTGTAGTACTATGTATTTACCACAACATTATGGAACAACTACTGATAGAATACAGAAAAGAATGCTATGTACAACTATCTCTAATAGTATAGGAGATAAAAATAAAATGATTAGACAAATATTAGATAATATGGATTATATAAAAAAATCTCAAGAACAGTTAATAGACAGTTTTAAAGCTGTAAAACTATCTAGTCTTCCAAAAAGGAATGATTTACAAAGGTTAAGTCTTCTTATAGAACAAAATAAGCCTAAAGAAATAGAATTATTAACTAAAAATTTAATAGAAGAATTACATAAACAAATTACAGAAAATAAACAACAGTTTGAAATACAATTTATAGAAATAAGAGAATTACTAGAATCAATGAAAAATTGGTAGATGACTTCTTGGTTGGAAGAAATTTCAAACTTAACACCTTCAGAAACTATTACCTATTTTAAAACAGAAGGTGTGGAAATGCAAAAATCCTCACAAATAAGCATACAACAAACAAATTGGATAATTACAGCTTTAAACAATATAAATACAAAAATAGAAAAAATAGAAGAACAAATGAAAAGTATGATACCATCTACAAATAAAGCTATAGTTCCTTATCGCCCTAAAAATTATTTATGGTATGGAGAAAAGTCTCCTAGAAAAATAAATGAGCAATAAAACAATAATTAGAAAACCAAGTTTTACAGATAAACTTTGGAGAAGAGGTTCTTCTTCATCCCAGAAAACAAGTACTGAAATTGAAGATATAATAGATATGACTCAATCTATGGAAGTATTCTCCAATAAACAACTTGACTTAATGAATCCTAAACATTTATATGGAATTAAACTACCTAGCCTAAATCCATCTATTTATAGACATCAGAGATTAATTCCTTTAGCCCTGCCTACTGGAAAAGAAGAAAGAATAGGATTAATGACGACTCAATCCAAACAAGAACTAATGAATCTTGGAAACACCTATATACACTTAGGACTAATTGTAATTGGAATAAGAGGATTAACTAGGAAAAACACAGGAGGAAAAGTTTTTACTATTTTATATGATGATAAATATAGTGATTCAGCACAATCAATTATAGGAATGATTGAAACAGATATGAATAACAATGCAGGAATAA
>JAVDBV010069649.1:0-20733 GCA_032619315.1 Piper longum
TCCCCGCCAAACTCCTCCTTCCCCATCCCTCATCCCCAAGCTCCATCTCCACTTCCTCCCCCTCCAAATCCACCTCCTAAATCCCACTCCGACGCCGCTGCCCCTTCCGAACCCCCCGCAGCCGACGCCGGCATTGCTGTCCCAACAATTTCCGACGCGGAGGTCACGGAAAGTCGCCGTCTTTGAGCCGTGGCTGCTTGCTGCTTGCACCGGCTTCGGCAGCACGAGTTGCTGATCCCGGTGTGAGAAATTTGCAAGCTTTTGGTGCGTTTGTGTTGTTGTTTCTGATTATCCTGTGCTGGGGTGGGGGGACCGGGGGGTCGTGTTTTTTGTTCGGGTGTGGATTTGAAAGCTTTTCGTTTTTATGTTTTGCTTTTTGTTTGTGGTTGATGTGGGTGCGATGATTTGAGGTCTGTGTGTATCAGTTCACAGTGTTTGATGTTGTGTTGTTTGGATGACACATGTTGAGAAAAAGTTCGTGTTTTTTCTTCTGCTACAGGACCTTGAATTGTTTTTTGTGCCATTTTTTTGAATTTTATGCTGCAGATTGAGCAGATCAGTGGCGATTTAGCAAGCATTTAGTGCTCGATTTCGTTTTCTGATGGAAGTTTTGAAGCCCGGAATTTGAATTTTTGAATTTCTTGCAGTGTCGCTGTTTCTAGAGGTCGGGAATTCTGTTCCAGTTTCATTCTTACTTCTTTTTTTACTTCTTTGGCTTTTTTTTTGAGGTATTAATAGGGAATTTTTAGTATTAGGTTCGATTTTCAGTTTTGTTTGCGAATTCTTTTGTTCCAGAAATTTGTTCTTTTTTTTTTTGGTACCGATCATTGTATCTTTATTGGCACTTCAATATTTCGGATCCTACTTTTTTCCAAAGCTAGACGATGTAAATCGAGAGATTGACCAAAAGATTGTATTATTACGTTGTTTTGCTGCGTATGTACTTCTATTTGAGGTTGGTTGCCGGATTAAAGCTGCTCATTTTGACCGTTGTACTTTGCGTTTCTGGACTTGGTTCAGATATTGGTGTAGCTGCTACATTTTGTTGATGGCTTCGTCCAGAAAGTCTAGGGCAGCCAGCAAGCGGTTGTCGAAACTGATTAGTGAATCGCCCGATAAGAGCGAGGGCAACTCGAGCATGAATAAGCGAGTAAGTGTGTATTTTTTGGTTTGTTGAGGATTGTAGTTGGCAAATTATTAGTTTTGAGTTGAAATTTGTAGTAATATTCACATTATTGGTTTTATTTTGCTTTATTTGGCTCACTGTATTGGACAAAATAATCTAATAAAGATATTTTGAAGCGCAGAAGAGGAAGTTGTCCGATATGTTGGGCTCCCAATGGAGTAAGGAAGAAATTGAACAATTTTATGGGGCGTATCGGAAGCATGGGAAGGATTGGAAGAAGGTTCAGAAAATTTTATTTCTGTTTCTTACTGTCCGTATTGCATTTATTGTTTGACCTTTATGAGACTGTATGATATACTTGTCAGGATTAGCTCTCGATTCTTAATGTTGCATTTGCGTTTCCTCGTATGCTGTCCAAATGGGTATTTGTTTTGTATAAATCTAGCTTTCTGATAGCTTCTTGTTTAATATCCATGCTCGTGGAATTTAGGTTGCCGGAGTGGTGTCAAACAGGTCTCCTGATATGGTGGATGCCCTATTTAATATGAATAAGGTGAGAACCATGCCATATTAAGGCTTTTGCTTGTTTTGGATCTTGATAAATGACAATTGTAAATATCTTCAGTGAGAATTTTGGGTCGTTTTCAATAATGTTTATCTTATCACTTTTGAACCTACGATCTGCTTTACATAAGCTAGTTTAAATCTGCCAATTGATTTCATCAAATTATCACATAACATTATAACGGATGGAGTTTGAGTAGAAGAGAGGAGGATAACTTGAGAAAGAATGCCAAAAGTGGCTTGAAAAGGAGGAAATTTGAAGAAGAAAACTGGCTCAACTTGGAATCCACGCGGAAGCAGTTCATTTACATATCAAAAGTTCCCCACTTTGGTTTTACATTGATTTTATACATGAAACCTATGTCTAATGGTGCAAATATATACACATATTCGCAATTCTATCATAACAGTGGTCAGGCAAATAATAATCCATGGTTTTTGTATGATATTAATTGGGATATAAGCCATTTGATTTTGCTGATTCCCCCATGAAGATGGACATAAATGATTATGTTCCAACATAGACTTGTTTTTCCAATGGCCCCTTCTTTTTTTGGTTTTTTAGAGAAGTCTTTTACTTTATATCATTTTTTGGTAGCTATTTTTGAGATTTCATAGGAAAAAAAGAAACCAAAAAGAAATGATGACTCCAAAAGCAGGTTCGCTGAGACTTTCATTCCTTCCTTTTACGAACTTCAGTTTCTTGCAACAACTATACGGATTGTCACTTACATATCTAACAAACAACAGAAACATCATAAGAAACCCTAAAAATATCCAAAACAAACTAACGCACGCTGAAACGTAGCATACACTGAAACAGCATATGATGCATCTAAGATAATATCTTATGCAGATAAAGTCGACATCATTCAACAGCTATTATTTGAGGGTTTCTTGGAAGTTGGCTATTTGTTTAATACATTCTAGATAAAATAAATATCTTACATTCCCTGTTTTGAATAATCCAATTTTCTAGCTTGTTTTCATCATATTGCTCTTACATGTATGCTTCAGGCATATTTATCACTTCCGGAAGGAGCAACATCATCAGCTGGATTGGTTGCAATGATGACAGATCACTACAATTTTTTGGTAAGAATTTGACATTCTGATGTGGTTGTGTGCAATACTAAGTCCATACGTTGCTGCAGTAGTATATATGGAAGCTTCATCACTTAAAGTCAAATTCTATTCTAAGATTTGCTTTCTTTCATAATCTATCTCATTTTATGAGTTGATTTAGAAATCTTATTATTGTTTATGTGATGTTAGTAGTATATTACTTAGGATGTTACTTTTACTTCGGCTTTAGTTTGGGTCTATGAACATGGCTTCAAGCCTTTACTGTAGAATGGTTTTGATGTATTCAATAAATCTTTTGCTTGCTTCTCTGTCTTGATTTTCTTTGATTCTGCTGAGTTTTCTCCCTTTCCTCTAATTTTTCTTCCCCTATTATATGTCTCACCTTAACCGTAGTTAATCTTCATTTATGTTCTTTATGATTATCTTTCTATTTTAACAGCCAGTTGCAGATCGTTTACTTGCATAGGTTAATTTTGCTACTTTTTTCATAATTATATTCCTTCAAGATTTGGAAATTTATGCTTGAAGTGAAACTGGTAGGATGGGAGTGATAGCAATCAGGAAAGCAATGATGTATTGCCTGTGACACAGAAACCTCAGAAGCGTGGCCGAGGAAATTCTAGCTTTAACAATATATCCAAAGGGCTTGATGGGTCTTCTCCAACCTTAATAAACTATGGATCAGCTGCAACAAATAATGGTTGCCTTTCTTTATTGAAGAAGACACTATCTGGGGGTAATTTTCTAATTGAGTTGTTGAAACCTTTGAGATGCTGTTACCACTGACGACAGAAAGTTCTAAGTAGCAAAAGCTGATTTTATATCAACTTCTTCATTGATTTACTTCTTTTATTAATGCACAAAAGGACCGTTAAATGCAGATAGAATACCTCGTGCAGTTGGAAAGCGTACACCAAGGTTTCCGGTCTCATATTCATACAATAAGGAGGGCAATGGACGGACTAGTGGTCGGAATTTAAAACTAGAGTTTGATTCTGATGACTCTGAGGTGGCTCACGCAGTTGCTTTAACATTGGCGGAAGCTGCAAAAATGGTTGGGTCACCCCAGATGTCTTCAGCTCCTGGAAAAAGAACGACTGCCTCCATTCAGAATGTTATAAAAAATGTATTGATTTTTATTCTTTTTTTTAATGTTTATTTGGCTCCAGTATTTGAAGCATACACATATTAAAAGATGCATTAAAAAAGGCAAACAAGTATGATTTTGGAGAGTGTTGTTGACCCTAGTTTACATTTGCCAGGTTGAAGCAGGATTTGCTAATGCCAGGATTAGAGGAGCAACTACAACTGAACACTATTATGATGGTAGTTTAGGAAGTAGAGGAGTAGAAGACAATGATTGTCCCAGAGATAGAGAGTGTGGGGCAGTATATAGATCTAGGAAAGAGAAAATTTTCCAAATGAAAAATCTTGTGAGTAGAGACTTTGACGACCGAATTGATTTTAATGATGTGAAAGAAGCTTGCAGCAGTACTGATGAAGGGCTTGCTTATAATGCTGTTGAAGATGAAGTTGAGGCTGAGGTCACAAATGCTAGAGTTTGGCATTCTTCTCAATTTTCAAGGAAAAGGACCGGGCAGCTTTTTTCTGGAGGTACATGTTTTTTTAGTTCTTTCGCATTTGTGTTCTGTTTTTCTTCATTTATGATTTTGTTTGCATCATGTATCCCAGTTCCGGCATAATCTTTTGGATATTATGACAATTTTCTTCTGGTTTCTTCTGTGATTATCTAAACAAATAACTGATGAAGTGATAAGGATAAGCTTTTTCTTCATTTCTCTCGTGGCAGTTTGGATAGTATTAATCTGTAGGAACATATGCAAGATTTCTTATATTCGTATTGATTATCTTGATGACGTCATATAGATTTATCTTCGTTTTAATTTAATACCTGAACTAACTTGACCTCTTTATCAGATGAAAGTACTGCTGTGGATGTTTTGCGCACTTTATCTGGTATGCCCGTAAAGGTTTTGGGTCCAACTTCTACTGCTGATTCTGGTATATACATTGTCTTCTTTGGTTGATTTAATTATCTTCTAAATGGCTTGAAAAAGCAGTAATTCCTTCTTTGGTTATGGAAATAGAACTGATTTTGTTTTCAAGCCAATTTCCATTGGTGAATCTGGTGATTATGTTTCTTCTCACTTATTTCTGGCACCAAATTATTTTCTGTACTCTTGCATAACATATGGTTTTATTCTCGTTTAAGTCTAGCAATAGTTGTTAATGCATGAGTCAAGGAATCACTTTCAGTAGCGTACCATCCTAATGATATAGTCTGGTTCACAGTCATGTTACAAGTTTGTTGCTGTACATGTGGTCCATTTATTGTTACTGTATATAGCATTATCTTGAGGAAGAACTGTTGGTAATGGTCATCTGAAGTTTTTAAGTACTTATTTCATGACAATTATAAATTCGGTAACACTTTTATGTGGAGTAGAAGCGGAACAGTTTTATGCCAGCATACTATTTATGACCACTAGAACGTAGGAGGACATGCATAGAGTTTAACTTTTATCTGTTTGTTACTTTTGAACTGAAAAATTTTGAATTTTATTGCTTCAGAATCACCTGTGCCACTCAAGGGAGATAAGGATATTACCAAAATTGATGAAAAACCCGATGCTTCCAATGTTTTTTCTACGTATACAAAAAGAGGAAAGTTCAAAAGTAATGGAAAGAAAGATAAAATGCGAGTCAGATTGGGAAGTTTTGCTTTCAATGATGCATTATGTAAAACATCAGCCCTTGGCCTGAATCCTATTGTGGAATCAAAGCAGCAGGGACCACTATCAATGTGTAATTCCTGGAAGCGTAAAAGGAAACATGTAGGTGCAAAAGAAAAATCTTACCAAAATATGTTTTCTATACTTGTCTTCTAAACAATGTTGAAATTTAGGCCTTTTCTTATTTTTGCAACATTTTAATTTTGACGTTGATACTGATCCTCTTATATCAGTCTTTCAAGACAGAAGTATGTTCAAAATATATGTTTTGTTTTCCTGGTCATCCTCTGACATTTAGGTTGTAGTTCTTTTTTGATGGCCCAGCATTCTCAATTCTTTTAGTTTTGAGTAATTGTGTTCTATAATAGGACTATTATTGACTTCCTATGTCTACTTGTAATACGGTTAAACCTGTTGGCTTTATGGGTAAGTGAAGTTGGTTGATTGAATTTTTTGCCGGTTCCCGAACAGTGGATG
Organism: Piper longum; assembly: GCA_032619315.1. NCBI lineage: Eukaryota > Viridiplantae > Streptophyta > Magnoliopsida > Piperales > Piperaceae > Piper > Piper longum. The sequence goes on from JAVDBV010069649.1 coordinate 6,007, forward strand.
TCACCTAAACGACAGGAATGTTCAAGTACTGAAATTGAAAACAGTGAAGAAATGGAGCTGGGTAAATCAATGGTGCATAAATCATCTACAAAACTTGTGAACCTACCGGCCAAAAGCACTAGTAGGCGTAAAATGCATCTAAAGAAGATTTTGGCCCAGAAAGAGAGGCAAAATGAATTTATTGGTGGTGATAGTGCTGTCAGATTCTTATACATGTCAGGCAGACTGGTTGATACAAAGGTTTACCACCTTTCTTTTTGGTGATCCTTTTGCAGTGTTGTTGTACGTATCTGATAATATTCATTGTCTTATTGCAGAATGAGCTAGCTCATTGCTTGTCATCACCATTACTGCGTAGGTGGTCTGCATTTGAATGGTTCTATGGTGCAATTGATTTGCCCTGGTTTGCTAAGAATGAGTTTGTAGAGTATCTGAACCATGCAAAGCTTGGAAGCCTTCCCTCGAGATTGACTCATGCTGAGTGGGGAGTCATAAGGAGGTATTTTTTTAAAAAATCCTACATGCATTGTGACTGATTATTTATTTCTGCTCAAAATGATTAATCTCTTATTCTACTTGTACCTATGAAAGGCAAGAATACTCTCTATCAACAGCATTTAGTTTCATGGTGAGTTAATTGAAAGTGGTGTCGGTGATATGATAATGACTATGAAAGTTACCAAAAATTTGGCAAAGTATTAATGTGTTTGAGAATATGATTTCCTTGTATGATATAAATAATAAACCCGACATGGAGCAATTAGAAGGCATCTGATGTTTAAATAGACGAAAAAAATGCAAGTTTTAATTGCAACCTTTTTATCTTAGTTTTTCTTGCTTAGCTTTTCCTGGGGCTTCTATGTGGTGTAGTGATGTAATCATGTTGTAAATTTTTTTATTTACATTATTATTGGTACTTTGTGTGCCCTGCAACCAGTTATATATTTATATCTCCTGTTGGTCCAGTGCTCTTGGAAAGCCAAGACGACTTTCAGAGCAGTTGTTGTTGGAAGAACGGAAAAAACTTGAAGAATATCGTGAGCATGTGAGAGTGACCTATGCTGAGTTACGTGCTGGGGTCCAAGAGGGGCTTCCTACTGATCTTGCTCGTCCTTTATCAGTTGGACAGCGAGTTATTGCTTGGCACCCAAAGACAAGAGAACTTCATGATGGCAGTGTATTGACTGTTGATCACAACAAATATAGAATCCAGTTTGATAAGCCAGAGCTTGGTGTTGAATTGGTCATGGTATGTTTTATCTGATATACATTGTTATTATAGTATGGACATGTTTTTTATGGCCTTTGTTCTTTTAAATTGTGGATCTTTGCCAATTTAGCTCTGGCAGAGCAAGCTTCTGCATTACAAAAGTTTGGTGAAGAATTCTTTTAGGAGTGTGCAGTCTGAATCTTGATTTTCTTTTTGTTAATTAAAAATTGCTGACTATTTTATTGGATTAAAATAGTTTTTCTATTTCCTCGTAATTGTTTTTGGACGTGTCCTTTTTGCTATGTGAACAGAGTGTGATGAATAATACAGTAATTGAAATATACGTTTCTTTCCAGGATGTAGACTGTATGCCTTTGAATCCGTTAGAGAATGTGCCAAAAGCTCTGAGGATGCAAAATTTCGCATTGCACAAATTTCATGAGAATTATTGCGAAATGAAGGAAAGTCAGCTTAGAAACTGCAGAAATGCTAATTCAGTAAAATGTGCTTCCAGTGACACTTCGCAGGCTTTGGGAAAATTTTCAACTGCACCTAATCTACCCTTTGATTTCTTGATGAGGCAAGCCAAGGTTAGATATACTTAACGTCTCATGATTGTGATAGCTTTGAGCAATCTTTTATCTTGATCTGAGAAATTTATGTATCTTTTATAGGGAACAACACTTGATGCAGTTTTACAGGCTAAAGCTACAATATGTGATGTAGTTGCTGCACAGGCTTCTTCTCATGGTCCGTGCCAAACTCTGGCTCAAATTCAAGCGAGAAATGCAGACAATAAGGCACTTATGGACTTATCTCGTGCACTTAGTAAAAAGGTATTCACACACTCTTGATCACCTGAGCTTAGGTTTTTCCATGCTATTTAATTTCAAAGTGCATTTTATTAATTTATTTTATTGGGCCTTTATAAAGAAGTAAATGAATTAACACATTTTAGTATGTTTCTATTTGATCATGCTCAACTTGTGCAAGAGGGTTGGGGATCCCTGGTTATGAGGAATATAAATGGGGCTTGGCTTATAAAAATCTCGAAGAATATTCTTTGCTTCTGTTCATGCTTTTGAGCAGCAGGTCCCAGATCTGATTGTTACACTTAAAAAGTGTCCATTTAGTATTTTTTGGCAAAGTTTTGGGCTATTTGGCTTGTCCTCCATATGAGGTTATACTATTACTTGTATGCCTCTGATTAATGTAGTGGACCTTCCATTTGTTTTCTATTGTCTCGTTCCAAAAGTGTCAATGTAAAGAACTTGCATCAATTTGAAATATACTCCATGGCTGTGAAATACAAGGCTTGTTCTAATTAGCTTTTCGGATGACTTTCAGTTTGTTACTGGATTAAGGCTTCTTGTGCTTATGTTAGGATCTACTGATATTCTTTCTTTGACACGTTAGGAAACACTCCTGTCAGAGATGAAGAATCTTCATGAGGAAGTTCCATTTAGTCAGAATCAGAGGGGCAACTTTAGGGAGTACAGTTCTAAACTTGTTAAGCAGCTCAAGAATGTTGATGATCAGGTGTGTGGTGTTAACCTATATTTATCGTTTTCTTTTTCCTGTTCATATTATGGTCTCGATCAACAATATTTTCCATTGTCTCTCAGGTGTCTTCCACTTTGGATTTTTTGAAAGAACGCTACAGCTTCTGTACAGATGGGATTCTTCATTCGGTGAGTGGGCTTGATAACGACACGGGGGGCCTTCCTGGGAATCCAGTTTTGTTAGATCATTCTTCTTTCTTGGGTCAAGACGTGGCATCTTGTGTTGCTGAAATATACAACACGTCAAAGCGGACAGCTAGGTCGATGGTGGATGTAGAGGTGTGTCTGCATTTACATGTTTTTCGATAATAATTCTGGCTTGATGATTAGCATGTTGCTGGTGTGAGTTTATCAGTATCATTTGTCAATAGGGCTGTCGTTCTATCTCAACATCCAATTTGTTATACTTTCAGTGGCTGATATTTCTAACTGTACATTTCAGCATGGGTAACTTACAACCTCGTTCATTCATGATAAATGCATCATACTTAATTGTTCTTGCATTGGATTATTATTGTGTGAGTTTCACGCAAGGTGGTAGTTACCCTTCCATTTTTTATATACATCATGCTGACATGAAAGTCAGGATGCTTTGAACAACCGCATGCAACTTTCATGCCCTAAAACTGTGTGGCAGCAAAAGTGGTCACAAAAGGCAGAGAGATGGGAGTAGTGTTACTTTTGATATCTTTTGGTTGGAGCTTACGTCAATTACTCTTTGAGTACAGCTTTCTTTTTTTATTCCTTTTTTTCAGGAGTGCTGTCTTTTGTTTAGTGCTTTTCGGTCCTTACAAACTTTATTTTTGCAAAGATCAAGGGAACTTGCTTTCTTCCCAATGTTTCTTTCTCAATAGTTATTTGATGACGTCTGTAATTGCTTTGAGGAACTGTAGATTAGTCATGAGAGTTTTCCTTTGTAAAATGAAATTTTAATTAGAAATGTGAGCAACTTTGATGGTATAATTCGGCCTGAATCCCAAGGAACTTATGAGCTGATGATAAATTAACAGGCGGAGGCTGCTGTGAGAGAATGTAACTTGGTTTTGAAGACTGGAGAGAATGATTCTTCTAGTAGGCTCCCTTGGCAAATTGATACAGATGCTCCTTCAAAAGAGACCTCTCAAGCAGATGATCCAGTTTCCGGCCATAGCTCCTCTGCTGATCAAGACGAAAAAACATCATGCATATTGGATGGGGCAGCTTCCGACACAAAACAGAATCACTCTTCTAATGGTAACAAGGTCCATGCCCGTGTGCCTTTAGACCTGATGTCGTCCTGTGTTGCCACTTTGCTAATGATACAGGTGACTCTCATAATCATGGGTTTGATGAGCATTATGAAACAATGAACTATAAAGAATTACTTATAGTTATTACCGTTACTCATGAAAATAATTAGTTTATTCTTCCCTCATGTGGACTGCAAGTTACCCTGACAAAATTATCGAGAATAGTTTCACATTCTGACATCGTTGACATTTATCAATGCAACATTTGCAGACATGCACAGAGCACCAGTACCCACCAGGAGAAGTTGCTCAGATACTTGAATCTGCTGTGACAAGTTTGCATCCCTGCTGTCCTGAGAATCTCCCTCTTTACAGAGACATAGAGCAGTACATGGGAGTGATTAAGACTCAGGTCTTGGCACTCGTACCTACTCATAGCACGTGATACTGTTTAGCCTGCAATTTGTCATGAATAAGAGACTGCTCAGTGAAGGGCCCTTCTCATCATTTCTTTACTTCCCATCATCCAGTGTATGTAAATTATATATATCTGCAGTATAAATTTAGGTTGCCTAATGGACGAACTTATTTATGTAGTTGATATGGTAGCTCGCCTTGTTTCGCTCCTATTCGAAAATTTTGATCTGTATTGTCTTTTGTGTCACACTGCAATTTTTGGAGTTAATTTATCTTTTCTTAACTGTCTACTACCTACTGGAAATTTTGTAGAATGTGCAGTTTACCACTCCAATATTTTCCTTTTTTGTTTTGAATTTGAACTTTATCACAATGCAGTGTATTATCAAGTGGTCTGTTTTGGTGAATTTGGTCCAAAGCTATTCATGTTAGAGGACCTAATAAAACTATTTTTTGCAGTCACTGATCCATGGAGCAAATTGGTCAACTCCCTTCATCGACAAAAATGTATTGAACATATCTATATTTGTCTACTTTAATGAAAATATGTTTGGAAAAAAATAGTAATAAAAGTATGAAATTCGTTATGACTTCAAAATGATTTTCAATACAACGCTTCCTGCAAGAAAGTTACATAGCAACATACCAAAATTAAAGTAAATAATCACAGGATTAATGCGCATGACAGCAACAAAAGCTCGTAATTTACAATATTTGGATAAGCAGCCAATCCATGATAATATTCAGTAAGTGAGACTGAAGAACTGTACAATAAACAGTTTCAACGTGTAAAGAAGACGTGACAAATACAAAACAATCTTTTCTCCACACATCACAAGCAAGAAGAAAACTGCTCTGTGTTTGTGTCGACATGATTTATGCAGCATTTGGGCAGTTCATTGTTCAGAATGGAGCAAAATCATCACCAGAAAAAAGGTAGCAGACCTATTTCTTTCGTTGGCATGGAGATTTTCCATTTTTGAATCAAGTACGGCCAACTGGGATTTGATCCATGGAGGGTTGTATCTGGCATCAAACCACAAGGCCTCTCCAGTATGCTTGTGCTTAAAATCTGGATAATTTAGGCTTCTCTGCAATACAAAAAGACCTCATATGGTCAGTGCAAGGGAGAAAAAAAAAGACTAAATCCATGGAAGATGACTATCAAAATGAAAAGCAAAAGGCCAATTTTGCTAGTCCAAAAAGAGCAAGATTCTAAAATGTTTGGACTATTAAATTTCCTTGGTATTACAGCTCTACCTAAACAAAGGTCGTCACAATGGGCATCGGATATAACTCCTTGCATACATTTTAAAACTGTTTCACAAAAGCATATAGAAGAGTACCTTGTTCTTCCTGTTATCCCACCACTCTATAGGATCGGCAAAGAAAGCCTGCCAAAGCTCCTTGGAAGATCTTACCTGATCGCTGTGACCATTTCCCTTTGTTACACCTATAACATCAAGCTACATAACGTCCAAATCCAATCCCATTTGAGCACATGAAATCCCATTATGCATGAAAAAAAATTTACCTAAAGAAGTGGCACTTGAATCACTATCAAATGAAGAATCTGGCAAAGACTTTTCAACAAAATTAAGTTGCTGAACAACCACCTAAAATCCAGACGAACAAACAAAAATTAGGGCATATAAACACAAAGGTCAGTCAATTTGCAGTTGAATTAAATAAAACGCTTCACACAACCTTGTAGTAAGTTTGAGGCTTTTCAGCTTCCTTTTCAATGACATCAGACACCAATAGACCTGAAACATAGATTTGGTCTCCTTTTTCCAAATGTTGAACGTGACATACGCCAATTCATCCCACAATGATAGATTAATCCTGCACGAGCACAATTCAGTTCATATATTTCAGATTAGAATAAGTCACTCAGCCTTTAATTTGATAATTTCTCCATCAACAGACCCAAAAATTCATGCTTAAATTTAATCTCACTAATTATCAACAATTCCATCTTTCCACATCACAATTTCAACAAAAATAAAACAACAGGAAACAAACCAAAAGATAATATAGAATGCTCATTCATTGTATACATCATTAAGCTTAAGCCTTTGCTCAGTCACAACCAAGCTGAACATCACACAAACCGCAAAGTATGGCCAAAGTAACTAACACTTTTCACCCAAAAAAAAAGCACAATTGAAAGAACAACTAGTTCAATCTGAAGCTACCTACACTACCACTTCCAACATTTTTTTTTTTAAAAAAAATCCAACTTTCACTACGAGCCACTCCTTATAAACCAGAAGCTAAACATATGATAAACCAGAAGAGCTACTTGTTCAATCTGAAGTTACATTATCACTTCCAACATATTTTATTAAAAAAATCTAAACTTTTCCCATTAAACTACAAAACATAAATTTTGAACGCAAAAAAAAAAAAATGCAGCAACCCCACATTTCTATCCTCTCAAAATTGGTTCCATCAAAACCAGGCAGAGAAACAAAGCAAGCGACATTGCGCGCTGCATACCGGGCAGTGTCGGTTGCGCTCTTCTTGACAGCGAGGCGAGTCCAGGCCAGGACCTTGCCACTGCTAAGTTGCTTGATCTGGATGGGGCTCCCCACCACGCCCATCAGATGCACGGTGTAGGCCAGCTCCCTGCTCCACGACACCTCCGCCGGCCGGTGGTACACCACCCGCGCGTGCTGGAAGTCCGTCCCGGCGGCGTCGGCTGAGGTCCGTCGGCGGACCAGGCGGAGCGGCCCCGGCGGCGCGGCCGGAGCGCGTCGGAGGGTTTAGGGACTTCGCCGCCGCCGGTGGGGCTCACATGCTGGCCATGGTTCGCGCCTTTTTTCGGTCGGGCCCACCCAAAGCCACGGGGGATTTACATATCTATTATTAAACATCTGTAGTATTTAATAAAATGAGTAAAGCTCAATAATAAATGTTCTGAAAATATGAATGTACACCATAGTTTTAAATAAACACCGTAAATTATCATCCGATTATATTCATTATATCGCGTAATGCCTATAAATTCAATAGATTTCAATTTTTATTCCATTTTAATATGTACGAGTCTTTCTAATATAAAATTTCACAAAATCTAATTTTATATTAAAACTTTTGGTATTTAATAAAATATCGATGATAAAATATATTTTTTATATTTAATAAAATATTTTTATTTATAATTTTAAAATATATTTCGACCGATTGGACCTGAATGAAATAAATATATTATGTACTTCTTAAAAATTTGGATTGGTTATTGACACTGCGTTTATAATTATGGTGTATAATAGAGCTTCTATTGAATGAGTTGAGTTCCACTTACTATAGGTTACTCAAAGTCAATGGCTCATCTTCTGGCTATAGTCACCAAGTATATTAATTAATATTCAAATTAATTTGAAAGCGGTTGAGATAAATTAAGTTTTAATGTATTTCTTAATAATTTTTACCTTTTGAGGATTTTAATTATGTTATAATTTGTAGTCCTAGATGATAAAATATCAATATTATAATTAAGTTATATTTTTTGCGATTGAGTATGTGTTAATTTCTTAGAAACACAGTGCATGTGCCTCAAAACAAGTAGTTTAGCGCACATGACTTGCTTCTATTGAAATATCAATAATATCTTACATTTTAGGCTATGTTAAAAGATGAAAGAGGCCAAATCTCAGTCAAAGGTTTTGTAAAAAATTTACAAATTAATATTTTTTTATAAAAAATAAAAGAAATTGAGAGAAATTTTATAAGGTGCATGTGTTGGAGATTGGACATAAATATATACATGAATCAGGAATTATATCATATGTTATTATATAAAGTTGGCTCAATTAAATTGATCTACTAAAGTTAAGGGTTATGAGCCATAAATTAAGGTGTGGGATTCAATATGAAAAATGTGGAATTCAATGTGTAGATACCTTTTCGTAATTTCTCTTTCATGATGGGTGGAATTGAAATCATGGAACTACGGCTATAAATAAGGAGGTTATGGTCCCTGAATCAATAAGTAGTTTTCGTTCTCGTATTCCATTGTCCAGAATTCAGGTTCTAGAAAACACTTCTTGAATTCAGAAGATCATAACCTGAAGAGATTAAAACTCCAGTTCTTTTATGGTTGAGGTACGCTTTTGCCATCTAGTTTGATTATTTACTCGATGGTTTGATATAAGGTTAATAAAGTTCTGAAAATTTTGAATTAAAGTTCTAACAATTCTATTTCAAGATACCTTCATATCAATCATTGAGAATCAAGTTTTATTTATATTATGGATTAGAACTATCTAGTTCTATATCCAATTCAGATCTACAGATTCGGGATTAAGGAAAGTAGAGTTACGAAGGTGTAGCCGGGGCACATATTATGCTTTCTGGTTTGTGCTTCTTAGCAGCTATCTGGCATTGGGTGTATTGGGACCTAGAAATATTCCGCGACGAGCATACGGGTAAACCCTCCTTGGATTTACCCAAGATTTTTGGAATTCATTTATTTCTTGCCGGAGTGGCTTGCTTTGGGTTTGGAGCATTTCATGTAACAGGCTTGTATGGTCCTGGAATATGGGTGTCCGACCCTTATGGCTTAACCGTGTACATAGGATTTTTATTCTCAACTTAAGGTCCTCTTGGCAAAATAACTTGAGGAAAATACAGTTACAAAAGGTTATAATTTTGGACACTCCCACATAAAGATATTTTTATAACCTTTTGGTTAAGTTATTAATATTTTAAAAATTTATTAAAGACTACAATATGCTGCCAAAGTAGCTTCTTTTGTGAAAATTAATTTTTAAATATTAAGACGGTTATGAATATTTTAATTCATGTGGATATTAATCGGCCCAAAGGAATATTAATGTTTGACCGAATTATATATTCATTTGTGATAATAGATATGAGACAATTATCAAGTTTCTATGTGGATAATAAATCGGCCCAAAGGAAGGTTTATTATTTGACAGGATTTATTGTCCATATTGTACTACACTAAAGACTCATTTTTGTAATAAATATGGGATAATTATCAGGCTTCCATGTGAATAATAAATCGGCCCAAAGGAAGTTTTTTTTTTATTTGACAGAATTTATTATCCATATTTGATTACTGTATGAAGATAATAAATATGAGATAATTATTAGGTTTCTATGTGAATGATAAATCGGCCCAAAGGAAGGTTTATTATTTGACAGGACTTATTATCTATATTTAATTATTGTACAGAGAGTACCACTTGCAAATTAATATTTCTGTCCAAAGACTAAATATTAATGTTGTGCTAGGTATCTGTTCATAAGATTAAAAATCATTAATCTTATTATGGGCATGTTGTTTTATTTTCAGTTAATCAATCTGCTTATATGATTTCTGCCAACATCAATTCAGTTAAGGAAAGGAAATGCATAAGTCGGTAGTCTTATGTATGATAAAGTATGTACGCGTCCGGATATTGCGTGTATTATTGGGAAGTTGGGCAGATATTTAAATAATCCGGGCTTGAATCATTGGATAACAACCAATAAAGTCATAAAGTATCTTCATAGAACAAAACATTACATGCTTACATATCAGAAGTCTGGTCAAATTGAGATCATTGGGTATTCTGATTTTGATTTTGGTGGATGTCAAGTTATGCCAACTTACTTGTTGGAGGAGTTATTTTTGAAAGAGTGCTAAGCAGACACTCATATAATTTCTTCCACCATGGCAGTTTAAGTCATAACTTGTTATGAGGCATCCAATCAGGGAATATGGTTGCAGAATTTTGTCACAGGGCTGCGTATTGTTGATAATATTGAAAGACCACTTAAGTTATTTTGTGACAATCAGTCTACAGTATCATATTCGAATAACAACAGGAGCTCGTCTAAATCAAAACATATAGACATCAAATTTCTTGTTGTGAAAAAAAGAGTTCAGAGTGGTAAAGTCTCTATAGAGCATATTGGGACAAACTCCATGATTGCGGATCCGCTTACTAAAGGTTTACCGCCCAAGGTCTTTCATGAGCATGTTGCTCATATGGGTGTTGTATCATTTAATGATATGCTACTTTAGTGGGATATTTTGGTTTAAGGTTCACTCTAATTTGATATTTTTGTAATTATGGTGATCTCATAAGGTTGGACTAATTGAAAATAGGCATGTTAGATCAAATTACATATAATTTTCATGCTACACATCCATACTTGATCTATGTCATTTAATTATGTTAGTGTATGTGACCATGGAAGGTTTAGTTACGATAAATGTGACGAAAATTGCCTTAATCCTATATTGATATTGATTAATGGACGAGATTGTTAATTGAAATAATGGCATATGTTTTGGAGCTCATAAAGGTTATACAATTATCTTTGAGTATATATTAAGTCTAAGTGGGAGATTGTTGAAAATTGGACATAAATATATACATGAATCAGGAATTGTATCCTATGCTATTATATAAAGTTAACTCAATTAAATTGATCTACTAAAGTTAAGGGTTATGAGCCATAAATTAAGGTGTGAAATTCAATGTGAAAAGTGTGGAATTCAATGTATAGATACCTTTTCGTAATTTCTCTTTCGTGATGGGTGGAATTGAAATTATAGAACTACGGCTATAAATAAGGAGGTTATGGTCCATGAACCAATAAGTAGTTTTCATTCTGGTATCTCATTGTCCAGAATTCAGGTTTTAGAAAACACTTCTTGAATTCAGAAGACCATAACCTGAAGAGATTAGAACTCCAGTTCTTTTATGGCTTGAGGTACGCTTTTGCCATCTAGTTTGATTATTTACTCGATGATATGATATAAGGTTAATAAAGTTCTGAAAATTTTGAATTAAAGTTCTAACAGCATGCACATGGGAATAAATATTTTAATTTCATCTTATTTTTCTACTATGTAAAGGAAATTTTTAAAAATTTTATATTATTTCATTTTATTGTATTTATTATGAAATTTTGTTTATTTGCACTATTTTCATGCCAACGTAACGGACCCCCCCCCCCTGGTAAATATTCGGTACCAATTGTAATTCATCGTCTTTCATATATAAGGCATTGTTATTCTTATCATGTGTGATGTTTTAGACAGAAGGCATCTTTAAGCCCGACTATATGCTTGATATGCTTGGCTTTGTCTCCTCTCTCAACTTCCAAGCAATTAAGGAGATGCCATCGAGCTGGGATGAAAATTACAACTACTTCATTACTTCATGTTAAAATTTTTCTTATCTTCGGATATTTTATGATTGTTTCCATTTTGTCTGCTAACATTGATAAACGCCTAGTAAAGATGATCAATAGACTACACAAGCTGGATATTGAATGAATTGCAGAAAAAAAAGTGTTTACACAAAATATTACATATTATTCTTGTAAAGTTTTCCTTGTATAGTTGAACAAAAGTACTTCATAATCTCTATATGGGTTTTACTCTACCACTCATGCACCTAATAACAAGAGGAAAATATATATCCGAAATTGAGGACTCCCAATCCTCAATGTTCTGTTCATCTGGCTAACACCATCCATGCAAATTGCAAAGGATCCTAATTTGGTCATTACACCATACAATTGCAACGAAGAGATTACATCTTGTACATCTCTTGTAATATACATAAAATATCTATGTTGAACTGATACATATATCTTGATATCTCTGCACATAATTCTCATACTGTGGTTTCATCAATATTCTCATACACATTAACGAAGCCATTTATGTCTCACAAGCCAGATCCAAGTCCTTTGGCCTCAGATCCTTTCATTATTCTCAACTTCTTGCATGAAGAGATGAACATCCTGCAGATCCATAACCAGAGAACATGTTTAGCATAAATCAATAGACATGGATCGGTGACAACAAACACAAAACAAGGTCAGAAACTTACTCATATGGAACATCTCCAACCAACATCCAGTCCCCATCTTTGTCTTCATATGTGAGAGCATATTCTGACTTCTTGTTGCAGCTCTCCTTGCCCGAGAGCTCAGCTGAAATCAACAAGAAGCAAATGTTATTACTTGGATCTGAAGCCGCTTATACCTACTTAGAATAATCCACCTATTACTCAAAAGGGACTAGCACAAACTAAAATATTCTCTTGTTTAATTACCTATGGTGAAGCACTTGAACATGGTTTCAAGTGCACTAAGGAGCTCCTTGTAGCCTTTGTAAACCTGGAGGTCAATCTTCCTCAAGTAAGGTGCCCCATCCATGCTCACTTTGACATACATCCCTCCAGCGGCCTCCGCCGACTCCGCCGTCTTAACAGCCATCATGGCATTCTTCCGGAAGGACCGCACAGGAGGCCAGCCCACCACCTGAGCCCTGCATGCATGCCGGTACTTCAATTGTAAGTACACGAAAATACTCGAAAAGTCAATGAGTTTAAGTTATTTAGAAAGAGAACTGTTTAATATTTACTTTGACAATCGTATTCCATTATGGGATCCAAACTTACTTAGCAGCCGGGGGAGCTTTCTCCTCCTCGGGGACATCTGCCACCCTCTTGCTGCCCCTGGGTTCCCACAATCCACCGCCCGGCAGTGCTAGAGTCAGCTCAGTGGCCTTGAGGTTGAGATCCATGCTCCCCATTGCTAGCTTTTGCCAATAATCTCGAGCAAAACACTAAAACTGATGTCACCCCTCACTCTGAAGATCGAAACAAGGTGACCACCTTTAGTGAAGGTGAAGAAATGGCTCAAGTGGTAAGATGATCCGGGCTTAAAGGTGAGGATGGTCTGAATCTCAGAGAACTTGTGAATGCATGTGGGTGTGTGCATGGTATATAACATGTGAACCACGGAGAGGAAGGGAAGGGGGACATGGACAGCTTAGTTTTGTAGGTCAGATATGGGACAGTGACGAGAGGGGGTGTCCTATGGTTAGGAGGCATGGGAGGACAACGAAATCGGATGGCTGAGATGGATTGATTTAAAGGTGTTGTAAACAATGACTTTCCGACGGGGAGGTTGGGACTGTGAAGATCACGTGGATGGGGACGCCAAGGGTATGTGACGAGGGATGAGAACTCGTCTTCTTGGGGGGATTTTTAGGGTTTGGGAAGGAGACATCGGCATGTGATTGGTGTCATGGGCATTGGTCGGACGGGGTCCGTCTTAATTATTCTACGATTTGATCTTCGCGGTTATTAGCAAAGTAGATATTGAATATCGTATATTAACTTTAGTATAATAAGTTTTCTAACGAAACGCTAACTAAGTAAATTATTGACGCTGCATGATCATGTTTTTTCTTATAATTAGCAATTAACTTCCGAGCTAACTGCCTAATTAATTTGACATTGTCACGCGGGCAACCAGTGGGAGACAATCCCACATTGTTTTGTTATTAGAAGGGGTACGTACTTTCAACCACACCACACATCAAGCCAGCTGCTATGTGGCACAACCAGCTCTTCTACATTATAGTATGAAATGTGTGGCATGTTTCATTGATCAACCACTACGTACTTTGAGCTTATTAAAATCAACAGTTTGAGACTGTGAGTCGTGTCATCTTCTTCACGGGCATCCCAATGTGAATATCATCTTCCTTAGATCAGAGCTTTAATTTGACCTTTTGCACTGATGATAGAAGTCATGTTTACCATAATATTCAATCTCCCATGCATGGGAGCATATTATAGGCAAAAAATAGTGGGATGGGGAATTATGGAGAAGAGAGGACATAGCCCATCCATGCACTCGTGTGGTGTCTTCTGTAGGCAGTGAATGTTGTCGGGTACCCCTTCCTTCCATCAGAAGCGAGGCACACTGTGTCTTCTCCATCCCTTCTGATTCTCAACGTAATTTTGGATTAATTTGTGTTTTTGAGAGGTACACAGTCAGTGGGCTCCAGCTCCTGGACTAAACCAAACTTATAACCAGATTGGAACTTTCGATTAGTTTAAGCAATTAAACCGAACCAACGGTTAAGTTAAGTTTAATTAAGAGTGTTAATCGAGTAACTCGAGTCAAGTTCAACTACGCTCAAACTCGACTTGTTTATTTTAAATTAAAAAACATTCAAGTTGAATTGAGCTGAAGAAATGTCATGTGTTTGTGCTTGTGCTCACTTGATTCGATAAAAATTTTGATTCAAATGAAATGAAGCCGAACATTGAACGAATTAGATCTTGATCGAGTTGCCAGCGCCCCAAAATTTGATAGATGACAGTCGTGAACATAGGTATGTTTTTGTTTTTAGAACCAAAACTGAACCAATGTCCTACTTCATACATAATGATGCTAATTAAGTGTCATGAAATATACTTTCAAACTCGAACCAACATAGACAGGCCAGAAATTTGATTTGAGCCTGATTTCAATG
>JAVDBV010069650.1:0-16015 GCA_032619315.1 Piper longum
CCAGCACCTGGCTATTGATGCATCATGAACCAGCACCCGTCATGAGGTCTCTTTGTCCCATCACAGCGCCATGCTCGGTGCAACATTACCGATGCATAGGCCTCATGGAATGCCACTCCCGACAGTCTCGTACACCTGGTTCAACACCTGCAACCTAATATGGATCAATGTGGTTAGTTATTTTCACCACCGAGATGGCTCCAACCACCCCTCTTGGACACGGGAACCCTAGGAACAACCACCAAATCCTAGTCCCGTCTCGTCCTATGGACTAGACCTATAACACTAGGCCACTTGACCTACACGTTCTAGAACATCTAATGGCCCTATGTACCACTTGTTGGTGAACCTAATGTTTCCTTTGGTTGGTGAAACCTTCAGAAGGGCATGTTCTTCGACCATGAAGTGAACCTCACGTCAATGTTGATCAGCGTAACTTCTCTGTAGGTCCAAAGCTGACCTCATCCTCTCTTTGATCCGCATAACAACATCTTGTGTCTGTTGAATCATCTCTGGTCTAACTATCATCGACTTACTACCCTATACCCAACACTTGGGATTTGCGCGATCTACCATACAGCGCTTCAAATGGTGTCATCCTAATGCTAGCCTGGTAGTTATTGTTGTATGTGAATTCCACCAAAGGCAAATGCTCTGCTCAATTGCCTCCAAAATCTAGCATACAGGCCCTGAACAAATCCTCAAGAATCTAAATAGTTCTTTCAGACTGCCCATCTAGAAGGCAGTGGCTGAACTTCAACTCTATGTCCATGGCTACCTAAAAAGCTTTCCAGAAATGGGATGTAAATCATGAGTCTCTGTTTGAGATGATCTCCAAGGGAACTCCATGTAGTCAACTCTTTCATCCTGATACAAGGTCGTCAAAGTGGATAATTGATAATCCACCTGGATGCGCGGCGTCGTGAAGAATAGTCCTACGAAGTCAGGGATACTCAATGATGTCCGAAACAAAAATACATCATCTCAATTTGACTAGTTCATCTGCATCCCTAACCAAATCTCTATGAATTCCCTGCGCTAACCACTGAGCCAACTGCTTATCCTCATTCTGTGCAGCTCTAATCTTCTCAAAGATACTCGACTGAATAGACAATTTGGCAATCATTCCAACTAACTGCCTTTGGTGTGTATCAATCAGAGTCACTAAAACTGCTACCATCCCCACTAAGTCTCGAGCTGGCCTCCTACTCAAAGCGTCTACTACTACATTCGCCTTGCCCTCATGATATGAGATATTGATCTCATAATCAAACAACAATTCCAACCATTTCCTCTATCGGCTGTTCAGATTATTCTATGTGAAAATACACTTCAAACTTTTGTGATCAGTCAAAAGTCGGAAGTAAGTCCCATAGAGGTAATGTCTCCATATTCTGAGGGACAAAACCACATCTGTAAGTTCCAGATCATGAATAGGGTAGTTACGCTCAAAATCAAATTAGTTGACGAGATGCATATGTGATAACCTTATCTCTCTACATCAAAACACAACCAAGGCGAATCCTATGGCGTATGTGTAGACTACAAAGTCTTCGTGTCCCTCTAGTAATGTGAGTACTAGCGCCAAAGTCAATCTCTCCTTCAATGTTCTGAGACTTTGCTCACACTCGTCAATCCATATAAAGCATTTTTCCTTCCTAGTCAGCTACGTGAGAGGAGCTGCTATAGAGGAAAAACCTTGTATAAAACAACGGTAATACCCTGCAAGACGAAGAAAACTCCGTATCTCTGAAGGTGTTCTCGGTTGTCCCCACTATACAACTGCCTCTATCTTCATTAGATCCACTGAAATCCCAGCTGCTGATACAATGTGCCTAAGAAGTTGACCTCTAAAAGCCAAAAGTCACACTTTGCAAATTTTCCATCTGTGCTCCCCTAGGGTTTGTAACACAGTACAAAGATGCTACTCATGTTCTTTTCTTGATGAGGAATACACCAAGATGTCGTCCACGAAAACTATCATAAATTGATCCAATAAGGGACTGAGCACTCTGATCATTACGTCCATGAATGTTGCAAGGCTTTTGTCAATCCAAAGGGCATGACCAAAAATTAATAGTGTCTATACCTCGTCCTGCATGCAATCTTCAGAATATCCTCTGCTCTAATCTTCAACTGGGGATAGCCGGATCTCAAGTCAATCTTCGAAAAGACCGTTGTTGAGCTCAACTGATCAAATAGGTCATCAATGCGAGGAAGAGGGTATCTGTTCTTAATGGTTACATGGTTTAGCATCCTGTAGTTGACGCACAAACTCATGCTTCCATCTTTCTTTTTAACAAACAACACTAGTGCTCCCCATGGTGACACACAAGGTCGGATAAAATCCTGATCTAACAGTGTGTGCAATTGCTCCTTGAGCTCCCACAGTTCCGGTGGTGCCATCCTATCCAGGGTTCTAGAGATGGGTACTATCCTTGACATCAAATCTATAGCAAAATCAACCTTTCTCTTCGGTGGCAATCCGGTGATTTCCTCTGAAAAGGCATCTACAAATTCCCTGACAACCGGAATCTTCTCAATACTAGGTTTGTCCCCTGAACCATTCTGCTCAATCAACACCAAAGCTGCCATCAACAACTTACAACCCTTGTCCAACTGTCTCACTGCATTCTGATAGGAGATCAGGCCTTTCTATCTGTTTCTGCCCTGACTTTGGGAAAAAAAAAAAGAGTTGCCTTTCCCATCGAAAAGTCATCATCTTCTTCCGGCAATCTATCAAAGCTCCTAACCTGGACATCCAATCCATCCCAAAGATCACATTGAACTCTATCCTCCTAAATAATATCAAGTCTACAACTAATTGTCGTTGTTGAATCTCAAGAGGGACACTATGTACACACTTGCTGGTAGCTACAACTCCACCGGCGGGAGAAGTAAGATTAACTCAATTCTTCCCATAAAAATGTAAGCTTGATTTAGAACATGACATGAAGAAAATTAATGCAGGAAAAGAAAATTAAACTATAAAGGAAACTTATTTAATACATACAAACAAAAAATATATAAATAAAGAAAATCCCACCCAATGATGCAAGAAAACAATACATCCATGGAAGGAAAGAAGAAAGAAATGATGAAGAAAAACTTCTAGTCCACAGAGATAAAAAGCAAGGTTGAATCCATTTGAAGAAACCAAATCTTTGTTGATTTTGAGTGATTGAAATGGTTTGGGAGGGGTAGAGACGGTGGACACTTGAGGAAGAATGATGGGGAAGAGAGTGAAGTTAGGGGGGAAGAAAGGGGGGTCACCCCCACTTTTTTCCTTTTCTTAAAACAATTTCTGGGGTTTTATAAAAGGGTTTTGGGCCAACAATTTTAAAAAGAACTAATAAAGTTTGGGGAGTTCCTCCACAACAAAATCAAAAACAACAAAATTGGAAATAAAACAATTTAAACATGATTGGACCAAAAAGAAAAGCCTAATGAAACAAACACAAGACTTTCCTCGATTATAGATACCCACTCAGTTAAATTCCACCGTATTCATCAAATAAACATACAAACAAAGCACAAAACATCGTCGGCCTATAACACAAGTTTGATGATATGCAAAGCCCAATCAATTTCATAACATATCGATCCATGGAAGGGACCAGTCCTGATGTTATTTAATCGATGAGTCGACCAACAAGTAAAATATTGGGCGAGAGGCACATGTTTTACACGCTCTAAATTAAATAACCTTTATGCGAAAGGCCTCCGATTACAAGAACTACCGTTTCACCTCATGTTTCACATTTCAGTCTTCTGGAAGCGTATAATAGAAATATTTTGTTTACATTGACAATATTATTTCTCATTATTGTGTATTGTGTAAACGAATTTTTGCCTTGGCTTGTGACATGCAAATTAAACTATTCTGGATCCCTAGTTTTGCATTTGTCACACTTTTTTGCATAAATGGCTACTACATTATCTTTTGGAATTTTTTATGACTAAGTTAAAGCATTTACTTTCATCCAATAAAAAAAGAGAGACAATTATATTTACTAGACATAATGGTAAATGCAAAAATATGTTCAATTAATTGAAACTGAAACGATAATAGCAAAAGCAAGCACGCCCAATACAACAAATACGATCTTCTTAACTGTAATCGGTCCACGTTAACAACAAACATGTTAAAAAAGGAGAAGAATGATTCAGGAACATTCTCCATCTGTCTATGTTGATAGGTGACAAACATTGAATGGGCCAAATAAATCTCCAAATTTGATTGGTTTTTACGAGGTCCTACCCTTTAAGGAAGAACGTTTTATATTCTAGTGTGATTTAAAAGAAAAAAAAAATACATCAACATGGATGGGCACCCCCAAATAAAAAGATTTGTGTCGGGCGGTTTCCATCTAAAAAGACGGAAAGCTGTAGCCGGTCAGGTGTCTTAGCATAGTCGAGTGGATGTACGCATCCCACATCTTTCTTAACTTTAATTACCTGATCAGAAAGATGGGTCCTTGTCTCTCGTCGGCCTTTTTACTTGATGTATATGATACTGGAACGCATTATCATGTGTAGAAGGCCCATGACTAACACCAATCAGACGGCCACAGCCTGGCAATGCATTCGCCACAGGTAGGGAAGTGAATAAAGAGACTTGCAGCATCAAAATTGTGAGCTTTGTTCACTTCCTGGTCAGGCTCGTGACACAGATCAGGGAAGCAACACTTTATGTGGCGGATGAACATTGAAAGCCGAGTGGAACGAAATTGGTTGATGGAAATGAGTGGCCCGAGTTTCGTCACCAGAGCACATCTCCTTGCCTGCTATTGCTCTTACAAGCAATAGAGGTAAGGAGAAACAATCGCCATTTCAAGGCCTAATATGTCGACTAATAACATGCCCTCTCTAAAGAGAGTGAAAAAATTTTAACCACGCACACTCGGCATTCCCTTTTTTTATTTTAAGTTTAATGAGTTATTTTTATACACGGATATGTATCCAAGAAGTGGGATTTGTCACCAAATTAGTGGGTAAAGTGGGATATCGAAGCCATTTCAATTATCTGGAGCACAACGAAACCGGGTGTTGCCGGGAATTTTCCCTTCAAGAAGTGGTTTCAATCCTTGGTTAGCTCTTCAATTCTTCTAACTAAATCATTGTTTAACACAAGGTGTAGGCCAAATGCTTAAACGGGAAAAAAATCTTACGGCTCCAAATCTCTTATAAGACAAGTTCAATTGTATACAAGTCACATGCAATCACATCTTGCAAGCATGACAAATAGCCGCAACAAATTTTGCTGCATCTCGAAAAATATTTTGTTGGCAGCCTCATCCTCCAATTTCAAATATGGCGTAAAAACCATTATACAGAACTGTACAATGCAACAACTCAATTCATAAAATCATAATCACAAACACTTAAGAATTTAGCAATTTTACAATCAACTGTGCATAAAATAAAGATAAGTCAAATTGATTGAATCAGTGCTAGTGAGAGAAACCTTCATCCACAGTAAAAAGATCATATAGTAGACATGACTTGTTCGATATATGTTGGATACCATATCTCTTTAGCTTGGAAAATTAAGATCGCAAAGACCGATACTAGCAAATGAGAATAGAAGCTTCTTGTCATGGATGGTACTTTCGTGAAGATATCAAGCATAAGCTCCGACGAAAGAAGATGTATCCGCAACATTAGTAAGGGAATCAAATCACAAAAACTTATTTGTGACGATCTACATCGCTCAAAAAAAAGGAGAAAAGAATTAGTGCCTTTGTACAATTACCCCATGAATAAATTGGTCATAAAATGTAAAGGGGAATTCATTTATGGCAATTCATCTATACACGATCTCTGTAAGAAATAATTTCTTCCTCTTAGTCCGTCAAATCGGAAACAAATACCAACTAATAAAAATCTAAGACGGGGGACTATAAAATACGCCGGAAAATGAAGCCAAAAACGACAAGGTAAAAAACTGTAAGCCCAAGCCAGTCAATAAATACAAAAAGGGCGAGCGAAGCTACATATGCCAATGGGCATCCTTCCGGTCCTCTCCTTATCTGTGCCAAAATGCGTGCCATATCTGTTATCCGGCGGGTAAATCTATAATGAAGAAAGAGACATGCTGACTGTCACGCGCAAACTACCTTGAACGTGGATTTGGAAATAAAAACACAATGGCATGCAGGGGGTAAAAAAATAAAATAAAATCTCTTGGCATACAAATACAACATAACCAATTTACACTTAGGGCATGAGTTTTTAATGGGCCAAGGGCCAATATCCTTATTTTTCCCCTAAAACAAACACCCCTGCACGCAACCTCCACACTTACACTATTACCACCAATGCACCTACCCATACATTTTCTCGCCAAACACATCATGATGTCAATATCATTACTACTGAAAAATTTGTCAGGCTAGGCCTTGGAACTATTTTACCTGAAAAAATGATGATGCGTAAAAGGCATAATCATTAGTAAAGTGCATTGCTAAAGACACTCTTCTGAGGAACAAATAGCATAGGCTAAATCTCTTATGGTTTGAACCCACCCAATTAAAAATATAGCATTATATCAATGCAATGGAATAATTTTTTTTGATAAAATCAATGGAATAAATTGATTCTACCAAAACTACACCATCTAATAACCTATAAGATAATCAATTTAATCGATACTTATGGAAATGAGTAATTTTCTAGCAATGAAAAACTCAAATTATTTTAAGCAAAATCAAATACAAAGGCTCCAGAAAAGAGCCATAGATTTAAACTATCTGACCGGATTTTCAACCGAATTTGCAGCTAAATGAAAGTCACTTAGAATGTTCGAAACCCGATGTATTTCTCTTCCAAGCTCAATATTTGTATTAGCTACAATTCTTTCCAATTCCATTGCTAACACTGAATTACCCAAAAAACAAATTAATGTTGAAACTGGGAATCGCCCACAAGATATTGTAGCATAGTTCACCTGTGATCACTGAAACTTACCACACACGTTTCTCCCTCGTGGTTCCTTTTACAGCAAGGTTTTCATAGCCTGTAAAACAAATTCTGCATACAAATAGCTGGCAAAAAGTTCGAACATCCCATGTCTCTCAAAATGATAGCTTATGGATGGACAGAATGTTTATGGATGAGAGAAGATGTCATGACCAGATGTCAATTTCCACACACATTTAACATCATTATGGAATGCGTGGTAATGTTTTTATGCCTTGCACAAATGGAACAGTCCTTTTTGACAACAATCACAGAGAAATGAATACCATGATCAAGTAAAACATTATCCCAGCCGGAAGAAACCACTTTTCGACTGACACAATTATGATGTGCATTGCTCCAAGCAATTTAAATATACTAATAGTAACATAACATGGTAAAAAACTCCCTATGTAGCACAGTTCTTGCACAAAAATTATCATATGCTTCAAGACACATATGACATGCCGATGATGACCCAATATGTTGTGCAATGCAATGGCATGATATGCACATCATGCATGCATTTTCATGTCCAGAGTAGAGAATAAAATACAACCCTTGCATCCCTTAGCACACAGGAGCTCCACCAGAATCAGTTGCAGCAACGCCATTGTTTGAATCTTTTCTCTTACCAAAAGGATTTTTCGAAAATGTTCAAGTAGTGAAGGAAAAACAACAAATTTGTTACAAAACAAAAAAATAGCAGTGAAAGGAACTACATCATAAGTAACGACAATAATGAGTATCTAATGACAACATAGGTAGGAAAAAATTACTAAGAATTACCTCTTCTGCCACGACTGCAACTTCTAGAACAACATTATAAAATTCCTATCATGTTACAACTCATGGGCTCTAATCTTCGAACAAGTGGCTGGAGATGGCAATAATCTTGATAATGATAATTATCATGATGATGACAATGACAACAACTACTTATATTCTACTAATGCCCGGCAAATATATAATAAAACATAATTTCACTGGGCATATTTTGTCCTTAATGCATTAAAAATGTTAGGAAGCAGAAATGATTTGTTTGCCATGTTTAATCATGAATACTTTCAAAATGAAAAATTGTAATACTATAGGGCAATATTGACTGCATCCAACTAATGAAGGTTGGATGATTGTCATACACTCCTACAATGAATGAGTGACTGATAGTTGATAGTTCAATGTTCAAACAGATCTCGTTTCGCAACTTAATCGTGCCATAGATATCAGACAATGAGCACTAAATAGCATATAACATAAGGATATTGTATCCGCAAGCCCCCACGATCAGAACTAGATATCACAATGCCCTGCATATTCTGGTGCACAGTTTTAGCACTATCCACATCCTAAGAAACATTAACCAAAAAAATGAGCTAAATAAATTATAAAGTCAAAAAATATATATATCTATACGTGAGGAAGATTCAGATCAACCAAAGTTACCTCAAACTCAATGAAGCAAACCGCATTTCTTTCTTGCCTAACAATTTTCATTTGCTTATAACCTGATTGTCTGTCATATAAATATTAATTAGACAAGCTGTGTAACTGAAGTTTTTTTTTTTAAGTTTTGGTGTCAACAAATAGAGAAAAGCTCACACATCACAGAAAAACTAAATAAATGATGCAATAGGCGTTAAAAAGGAATATCACAGTAGCCAAAAAAGGGGATGAAGGTAACAAAAGAAGCCCATACACACTAAAAAGGCCCTTCAGCTCTTCCTCAATTATGTTTTCTCCAAGGTTGCCAATGAAGAGAGTATTACAAGGAGGATTATCCTTATTCTTCTGCAATATGAAAACATTACCTTTACTCTCTTTGTTTATTTAAAACATCAACATTAAGCTCTATAATTTGAGTTTAAACATTGAAGTGACTAAAACTGGAAGCCCAGAATAAAGACAGCAGTTACACTGGGAACTAATAGAAGTAAATGATCATTGGTAGACTTTATTTGAATAAATGGAGCTTTTAGTCCAAAAAAAAACCCACATATGGAATTGTAGGATAGATATAAAGTGGTTACATGGGTGTGTTTCAATCATTTTAATAAACATTAGGTTAATGATGCAAATTCAATAATTTAGGGAGTTTATTTTCTACCTTTCGTTTTACTTCTGGCTAGTAGGTGGCTTACAGCTTCGAATTCTACCCTTTTGGTCATTGTAAGGAGAATTTGATTCATAAGTAAAATTTATGTTTAGGTAGCTTCCAAATCCCTCCTCTCATGCCTACTGAAACCCCACTTCCCATCTATTCTACGGAAGCATCAGGATTCTCCTCATATGGTCTCCAGCAGATAACAGCTTCTATTCCTACCTTTCGTAAGCTCTATCCCCTCCAGCCTCCCCTAATTTGTCCCCCATCAGATTGAAAAGTAAATTCATCCCTTCATGTCAAATTAAAACACTCAACCAGACAACAAGCTCCTTACCAGGGCAGGAGCATAACTAGTTGACACAGTAACAGGAGCAGGTGTAGGCATTGCCACTGGAGGAACAGGATAACATGCGTATGGATCATACGGAGCAGGAGGCGCCATGTACCTAAGAAGGATTCACATCAAGAAAATTAAAATGCTTGCTATACTGTTAAATATCTTAGCAGATATAGCCTGGTGACTGCAGCGCAGTCATAAAATATACCAAAAACCAAAACAGTCATTGCCATGATCTACCAAATCCTAAAATTAACTGACACATGGTTGTTATTACTCCATTTAGCTCTACCATAAATTAGTGTATTCAACTATAAAATATCTCTTTTCAATGTGTCCATCAACCATGTTTGCATCAATAATTTAAATAAAAAATAATTTAATTTTAAAATGTTGGAATATATTTATGTTTAGATGTTTTTGGACACATGTATGGGCTGTTTGACTGATTCTTTAGTGACATTTATTTGTTAGAAGAAGCTGTAAGTTAGCTTCTATATATTAGCTAATTAGTTCCTGCATATCAGCTACATCCCTCCTGTTGGTTTTGTAATTAAATTTGAGCTGTAACAACTTTTGTACTACAGATGTTAGGTAGGATAATTTACAGATAACCTAATTACATCATTATTATGCATTTCTTTGACATGGTATCAAAGCATGGTTTAGATTAAGGATGTCCATGTTCACCGTAGTGTTTGAAAGGATGTCCATGGCTTATCTAACTGTGCATCATCATTCCTAACCTGACTTGAATGATAGCAATTTCCTTCCTCATCTCTAACAATGTGTTCAAATGGGTTTTGTTGCTATCTTGTATATGGTTTTTCCATCCCAAAATGCTTTATTTGTGTACTATGGATTATTTCAACCTTAATAAGGTTGTTTAATTGTGTACTAAATTAAAGGATTTCTCTATGCCCTAGGATTTTTGCCTCCATAGATATGGTTTAGGAATTTTTTTCCTTCAATCTGCACTAGTATGGTCCAAGTCAGATTCAATATCCTCTTTGAATTTCTGATTTTTTACCTTTGTAAATGTCCTCCTCAAAGGTTTTTTTTTTTTCTATCATTGATTGCTTAGTCAACCCCGATCCCTGCTCGAGGAGAACTGTTCTTTATATAGCATTGTTCAAGTTGTGATTTTACAATCTACAACTTGAGGGGGAGGATATGGATGCCCAGTTCAAAGATGCTGTTATAGTCACTTATAGCTGCTGGGTTAATGCTGCCTTCTTTTTTACTTTAGACCAGGTATTTCTTGTTGAAGAATTCTTGAAGAATGTACAAAAATGGATTTTTTTTTTTTTCAAGAATGTCTCAGATTTTGGATTTGAGGGAAGCATCACTTATAAAGATAATTTCAGTTCCTCAAGCTTGTTATGAAGACCTATGGTTCTAGCTATGTTTTATTGACTCCCCGACACTCCTTGAAGGGGAGGGTTATTTACTGACATTTATTTGTTAAAAGAAGCCGTAAATAAGTTCCTATATATTAGTTAATTAGTTCTTGCATATCAGCTGTTAGTTTTGACAATTAAATTTGAGCTGTAACAGCTTTTGTACAACAGATGTCTATAAATGAAGTATGTAGGGAAATTTATTGATTACCTACTACCATCGTCATTTTGCATTCTTTCAACAATAAAAACACAAATGGTTAGCATTTAAAAATGATATTAGCCATGTTGTATGTACACGTGAAAATTAGTTTGCAAATACCCTTCAGGGCCCCACATGGGAGCTGGTACAGGGTGGAAAGATGCAGGACTGTTGTATCCTGAATGATTATAATCGCCTCCAGTACGTGGCCGCTTACTTTGGTCAAAAGATTGGTCACCCACTACACCTGCATAAAAAATAGACGAAAAAACTTCTAATAATGCTTCATCCTACTAACAGATCTGGTAGCTAATTAACACAAACTTGAAATTATCATTAGCCAAGAGATATTGATTAAAAGAGTAAAACTACTCAGTGTATCCAACATTGGCCTTTTTGACTTTATATATAACCAGAATAAATATAAGGACAAGCAGTGAGCTAAAAAAGCTATCACCACTTTTGTGCCGTGACCCATAAGTCATAAAGAGTTCTGTGCCACCAATTTGTTGCTAACACTTTCACATGAAGCAAACCTTCCATCAGCATCCATCATTAACAATTTGATTATTTTATATCCCCACTTCGTTTGATAATGGATAGCTACATAGCTCTCTCAAAAATAAAAAGGGCTAGCAATTTTACAATTATTCTTCCACTTCAACGGCCATTAAAAAATGGAATTTGGACTTGCAGCCAAGGTTGACTCACTTCGATTTAAAATGAAACTTGAATTGGTTTTAGTGGGGATCGATTTGGTGCTTTTAAAAGGAGCTGATTTGTAAAACCGATTCCAATTGCAGAACCATGTCCTCGACCAAGTCCAAGATCACATATTTAACTGTAATAAGTACGGCGCGAAAGGAAAAAAAATGTACTGACAAGCTCCATCATCGATGAGATACCAAATAGAAGCATGGTATGACAAAGAAGATGATGACAAAGCACTGAAGAAGCCCACCAAAAAATCAAGAATTACCAATGCACAAGAACAGAACCAACTAATACTTTCCATCAGCTCGATGTAAGATAATATTTAAAAAAAAAATCACCTCTCTTGATGAACAAATTCTTCTTCGCCATCTCTGTGTGCAGCACAGACTTCAACTCCGCATCAAAAACCATGTTCTGATATTATCGATAGATTAGGTCACTCTCCACTACAAAAAGCTCAAGCCAAGAAAAGACAGGTTGGGAGATAACCTGAAGCGCATCTTTGGCAGCCAAAGCAAAATGTGCAGAGGTAAAGAGGGCAAACCCCATCGGCTGCTCTCCCTTGTAATTCACCTGGGACGCCTCATATCCAGGAACCCAGCGCAAAAGGTTGACAAGCTCCCTCTCTTTCACATCTCCAGGCAACCCAGATATGAAGATCGTACGCACCTGTAAGCTCTCAAAGATCAATGAAACAAACCAAAGAAGAAACGCAAAACAAGAGAAATGAAAATGGTAAAGAAGGGGACGGAGGAACCTCGTCACCGGCGGGGCGGTGGGTGGTGTCGTAGGTGATGTGAGGAGGAGGGGGAGGCGGCGCCGCCGGCCATTGCTGGTGGTAGGGGTGGACGCCGGGGCCGGACATGGGGAACCAGAAACCCTAGACTTCTCTTGTCGCTAGCTCCCTCGAACTCTCTCAAGCCATTTGAAAAAGATTTGGGAATACAAGGAAAATGAAAGAAATCGGAAAAAACCAAGTCATTACTCCTATTGGACGGGACACAAAATTTTATTAAAAGTATATATTAATAATCTATAAAACTGTATATTTAAAATTTCATTATACATGAAATTCATGTTTTTAATTTAGCATAACTATTTCATATATATTGATGTCCTGTTTATCAATTTTATATAGTTATCATAAGAATCGATGCTGTCATCTTCATTATTTTTAATGATTTTATATGCATTTTATATTATATGTCGATATCATGTTTATGTCAAATTATATTTTTCGTATAAATTATCATAATTATATTGATTAATTTTTTATATTTTTGTGTATTTATCTTATATGTAAATGTCATATTTATTAATTTTCTATTTGTTATGTAGTAGACGTCATGTTTATCAACATGTATGCTTATCTAATAAGTTGAGATAGTCATGTTGATCAATTTTTTCATGATTTGATTTGGTGTTTATCTTACGAATGTGAATGATTTTCATGATATTACCGGCTTCTCTTATATGTGAACATCACCTTTATCAAATTTTTGTGTGTAATGTAATAGATGTCATATTTATCAAATTTATATATTTACCTTGTACATGAGTATAATTTTTAATGATTTTGTACATTTATCTTAATGATGACATGTTTATCAAATTTTCATGATTTTTGCTTGTTTATCTTAAACTAATTATTATGTTTATTAATTCTTCATGTGGCCAAAATTAACCTCATGTGAGTCAAAAGACAAATGTAATAAAACCATGGTCCTTTACTTCATAAGTAGACAAATTGGGAGCTTCACACTTAGTTTTCTATGCCCCATATGTAACACATCTGGGCATCCACCTTTGGGTCTCGGTCTAGGCCTCCGTCTAGGTTGATATCCAAATATAAAATATTGACTCTACATAAAGAGAATTGTAAGATCTCCTAATTAGTTAGTCTAGTTAGTTAGTTCTACATGTAATATCTACCAAGTTAATATTCAATTAATTAGTAGAAATGGTATTTACAATCTTCAATTTGATTAATTATTTTGAAGAAATGGTTGCTGGTCTTAGAATTTTAATGATGAAACATGAATATCAACAATGTAAGCCTTCGGTTAGCATTCAACTTATGCTTCGGCCCAATCAAGGAATTTAGGGCAAAATTGGAGTGATCGGCAAATGTTTTGACATATCGAAGGGATAATCGAAAATAGAGAGAATATTTTTAGGCCTTTGAAAACTGATCGACGGGGTTCAGCAAGAGATCATAAAGATTGAGTAAGATTAGTTATTGGCAAAGTGTTCAAAAGATCGATCGGCTATCGAATACAGCAAATTAGGGTTTTCATGGGAGTGACATTGAGTGAAAGGGAACTCAAATTTGGACATGGACAATATCACTCAAGGAATTTCAAAAGACTTTGGATGGTTGTTCGGGCATGGGATCTAGAAGCTTCTCATATCGATCAACAATACATTCGAGAGCCAAACAATTGAGAGCAATAAAATGTGTTGTTGACTGAATTCATTTGAAAATACCAAAACTTTTTTTTATCAAGGGTGGTGATTGGCCACTTTTGGCTATAAATAGGAAACCTTTGAAGAAGGGTTAGATAAATCGAGGATGTTGTAATGTGAAAAAGAAAGATTTGCTCACTGTTTGCTTAAGCATCTATAAGGGAGATTTATATCGCGAAAAAGAGTGAAATTTGTGTAAAGATCAAATCTTTTTGATCTAGTAAGGGTGTGTGCTTATTTTGTAAAACTTGGTGTTTGGAGTGAGATCATAGTCACCATTGGGCAGATTGATGCTGTTGGAAGACAAGGCTTGGATGGTGTGTGCTTATTTGTGTAAAACTTGGCAGTTTCAGTTGGCATTGCTTCAAGGTGTTTGAGTGTTGCTAATTGCCTTAAATCGGTGGAGAGCTTGCAAAGGAGCTAGTGTGCTTGTTGCTTCGGTTTAATGAAAAGTGCTTATGGAAGAACAAGTGAGTGCTTGTACTCCCAAGTAGGTTACCATAGTGAAGCTTGAAGGCCTACCCATCCGAAGGACTCGTTAAGATAGAAGAGAGGAGTAGGAGTTCCAAAATTATTTAAAAAATTGTGTGCCTTGTTTTGTGTCTCTTTCCTTTACATTTCTTATTTTATGTTTATGCATACAAGGTAATTGATCATTTACCTCACTCAATATACTTGTATTTGACAAGTTCACTTTAATGTCTTGTGTGAAGATAACCAATTTAAGTTTAATTTCTTGTATAGTTTGAATCCTAAATTGCTAACATAAGAGGTTATTTACAAATTGATTAGTTGATCAGTAGATCAAATTTTCAGTTACTTTACCATTGTGTATGTTAGTAACCATTCCATACTTCTTGAATGGTTAATTTGATAGTTCTAAGCTATGTGAGTAATCTAATATTGTTATTTGAGTGTTGTGATCTTAATATTAGTGAATACTTGCACTAAGACCTTACATGTAGTATTAGAGCTTCATTTTTCACAGTTGAATGATCGACATACTTATTGAAAGAGGGTTCGGCTATAGTGAAGGACTTCGGCTGCTATTTCGCTGAGTGTTTGTTGAATTATGGAGAGCTATAATGACACAATTAATGAATTTGAAGAGATAAGCTAAGCTTTTGATGATGTATTTAATGAATCTCTTAACCTCACCAAGCAAATTGACGACTTGAAGAGAAGATTGAAGAAAGTCAACCTTGACAACAGGAATAAAAAGCTCATGTTGAAGAAGTTGTGAAGAAGATGAAGTAAATAGAAAAAACAAGAAAGATGGAAATGAACAGAATCTTGAAGGAACTAAAGGCTTATAAAGGAGGACTGCACCAATCTTCAAAAAATAATGGTACTAAGTAGCAAAACTTTTGTAAAATGATGGGTGCATCTCAAAAGCTCAAGAATATCCTCGCATCTTAAAGAAGTCCACCCATCGAAATAGGAATTTGAGGAACAATATGCCTTGGAAAATTCAATGTGTCTCACAACTTTATAAAAGCTTCTAAGGTTTGGTATCCTAAAGCTTCAATAGGGACTACAATTTAAGTAATATCTACCCACTCTCTCATGCTACTATTATGGTTAAATTGGATATATGTGAGATCCCTCAATTTAGACCCACATCTAATACCTACCATGTTTATAAGTGGGAATGGACTGTAGATCTTTAACTTAAATTAACCCTTTTAAAGAAATGACTAAGGCCGATTACGTTCCACTTTGGGCTGGGTCGTTACAAATGGTATCAGAGCCAACCTAGTTCTATATTAGATGGTGGGCTGGACTAGGGACGTTGGCTAGGCTGCCGGTCACAGACCAAAAGGTCGTGGGCT
>JAVDBV010069651.1:0-10585 GCA_032619315.1 Piper longum
ATACCCTAGGTAGGACCCACTAGGCCCACGAGTTGCCAGATGATTAAGATATGCCACGTAGCAAGATCTAGACCGTTCAATAAAAATTAAAACCAAAAGCTTTGTTTTTCCCATTAGTTTGGAATGTTGCACCCTAGCACCGCTGTTGCTTCGGCTTGCCGTCGACTAGTTTCCAACCATCATCCAACCACTGGACTAGTTCGATCGTAACCAACTCGCAAGAGGCTTTCTATCCATACCCAACTTCAGCGCCGGTGCATCCGCACTAGCCACTGACAGGACCATTTTTATCACCGATTTCCACCACCGCCACCACCATTCGAGCCATTTTCTAGCGTCGACAAATTTCCTCTAGCAAGGCCGACCACCTCAATAACTTACCCTTACCGAGATCTTCATTTTGAGACTACCACCCGGCGGTTACCATTTTTTGACTAGTAGATGGTCTGACCTTGTCGATCACCACTGCCATCACCTCTGCCTCGACGTTCTTTGTCGATCGTAACCAGTGGGAATTTTTTACGATGGGCACCACTAGCCCGTTTGCCATCGTTACGTACGCCTGCCTGCGTTTGTGTCCGTCTACTCACGTTTGTGTTTGTTAGCATGAGTCTTCTTCACCTGCCCACCAACATGTCTGCTTGCCAGCGTCCATGCCCGTGTCTGTCTAACCAACCCAACCCATTTTCCATTTACTTAGACCGAGCTAACTTGGCCAGATTCAGTGTGGTTCAGCCCAATTGACTCGGTTCACCATTTTTGCCTGCTTCAATCGTTTCTTGACCGATATTGGTAATTCAAGAACTTCTATATTAATTTAGATGCATATTCACATGAATTAGTATGTTAAGATATTATGATTATTTTCTATATTTATTATTTATTTTATTTATTTATTCATTATTATTCACTTCTTGTTATTTATATATTTATTGATTACAATGCTTATTAATGAGATTATTTATTAATATTAATTATATATTTACTTACTTATATTAATCTTATTAATGTTTGCTAAATTGTATATATATATATATATATTTGTTCGTTGAGTGTATGTTATTATTTATTTGTGTTTAATTATATATTCTTGTATTAAATAGTTATACTATTATTATTCATGATTAATTATTATTTATTTATTTATCAAATAATTTTGTATTTATTTATTTTTATATTTATAATGTATTATTATTATTATGTCTCAATTTGCGTGCCCGATCTTTAGTTGTAGTTTTGTATAACACTGTCTCCCATTGTGATATTATCGATGATGTGAGCATATACTACAATCAAGCATCGTATAGAATTGTCGGTCTTTTACTTAGTAGTGGGTTCTGATACATATTATTGAGTTTGAGCTCGTCATAAATTAGATGTCACGTTTGTAGTATAGACTACAAGTCTATTAGAATTATTCTCATCTTTTATCGCTTTAGTCTATTGTAGATTTGATTCCCAGATCGCAAAAAATGTTAAGTGGTTGTTTTATTAGGCCTCATTTAACACTGGCTATCTAAACGTATTTTACTTGTATAATTAATAACTCTTAAGGATGAGATCGCTCGAGTAATATTTGAATTAAGATCGACTAGAAGTTATCTTCAGACGTATTATATAAATCTCTTTCTAAGCATATACATGAGACGAGAGATGGTAAAACTGACTCGTATGTACCATGAACAGGTGTATGTATCAGTCACAACGGGCTCTGGATTAATGATAGGGTTGTTCGATTCTTTAGGGATCCTAACAACTCTGTATTTTGAGTTTTCTCACACCCAAAAAAATGCGAAGGTTTACACGTATTATTTAAGCACATCCAGACATGTGATTAAAAGAATATTGAAGACGACTAACTGAAATTACTTGGCTTTCGTGCTAAGGGCAAGGAGATATACGGAGGACATGGAGAGTGCTTAGGATATGTACTATTTACCGAGAGTGGGATCAATAATTGCCGAGAGTGGCATATCACTAGTTCAGTTCAGGTTGTTGCAGAGTCTGCAGCTCGATAACTCCTTAGTAGATACCTTTTGAAAGTTTACATGGAGAATATGTGTATTGTTTTATTTTTTTGTGGAATATCAAATTCCACTGGTTAATTTGTACTAGTCATTTTCTAGACTAGTAACATCTGTAAGTAATATTTTTTTAATATTATATATGTAAGTCTTATGATCCTGGGTTGATTTGGGTGAGAGGATAAATAAATATTACACACACATGAGCTTAGGGTAATTATTTTTATTCATTCTTTTATTTACATTTGATGAATTTTCATGCTTATTTAGTAATATCTTCTATTATCGAGACACTAAGAATATTGCTTTGATCTATATTATTTACCAAGTCTTACAGAGTGGTTTTACGCATAACTCAATTTGATCATAACATTTCTTATTCTTTAATTATGTGAACCAAAATCGATGTGGTACAAATTTAATGCCCCAAATCCAATAATATAAAAACATATCATAATCATTTCTTCTATATACGCATTTATGCTTTCCTTTTTTACATGCTTACATGGTAGAATGAATGTTTGTTAATTCATTCGGCAATACTTTCTAAGTACGGTTGGAGAACCTTTCATCAATTCATCCATGTATTTTTTTTCTTGTTAATGTGGAAGTTCTAATTCATTTTTTACTTAATAAAAATTCCTCGTCATGGTGTGAGGGAAAGGAGATTTGCAGTCCAGCCTTACCACTCGGCCATGCCGCCAAACAAACTTATATTCAACCAAGCCAAAAGCTAAGCTACGTAAATACATGTGTCGAGAAATATAAAACTCTTCTGCTTCAATGTTTAATCCATCATCTGTTCCTATAGATAAATATTCTTCAAAATCACATACACAAAATATAAACTCTACACAACTTAAATTCATTAATGAAAAAATAAATTTAATTACATAACCATGATCACATATATGAATCTCGCGTGTACTTTATTCGACAACTGCAATAATTGAGAATAGGTAAGAAT
Source organism: Piper longum (assembly GCA_032619315.1). Lineage (NCBI taxonomy): Eukaryota > Viridiplantae > Streptophyta > Magnoliopsida > Piperales > Piperaceae > Piper > Piper longum. Next base: position 2,992 of record JAVDBV010069651.1, read on the forward strand.
AATAAAAATGAAAATTGTTTCAAAATAACTAAACAAAGACTTCTTATTTTCCAACTCTAACTTAATCCACTCAAATTGGGTTTCATGATCCATATCTAAAAAATAAATAAATAACATATGCATTCCCCGTTCTCAATAAATTTCCCACTTCCGCTTTTTCAATGCTCCATCAACCAAAAACCCCGTAAACCTCTCAATCTCACCTAAAGAACAGACCTTTCCAACCGCCTATACAATTCGGCAAGCAGCAGAGCAACCATAACTCACAAATTCAAGAAGCAATCACCTCAGTCACCACCAAAACAATCAATGCGACGCCCAAAGACCCGACCTTTCCAACCGCCCAACGTTCAACAAGCAGCAGAGATTTCACACAAATTCACGAAGAAACCAACCCCTCCCATCCCTCTGGAGTATAATAAGAAAAGTTAATTTAATAATATTAACAATAGAGATTTCTAAAAAGAAAAAAAAATCAAATTAGGCACGAATAGTCTGATATAATTACCAAAGAAAAGTCATACATCATCTTAAATAGTTACCCGTCAAATAAGCTACTAGTCTATTCACGTCTACAAGTCAATTCGTCAACTAATGTTTCTTTGCCTTAAGTAGTGCTCACTTTTAATTAAAGTGTGTATATACGTCTGCACTCTCATAGCATTTGAACAGCACTTTCTTACGAGCTAACATGAACAGTTCCAAGGCAACGTTTCTTTACTTCATCTTCACCTTCTTCTTCTTCCTCTTTTGTATCCCTCCTTGTTTAACAGGGCTCTCTCCAAGCCAAAAGGGTGCCATGACCAACCTCGCTGGTCTCGTATCGGACTCCTCATGGAACGCCACTGACCCAGATCCCTGCCTTTGGCCTGGAGTTGGCTGTTCCAACAACCGTGTAACCAATCTCTCCCTCTCTGGCCTTTCTCTCTCAGGTACTGAGATTTTCTCCCACATCTGTCAATTTGACACTCTAGAGCTGATTGATCTTTCCGTGAACCATCTTGACTCCATCCCTGGCCGGTTCTTGCGTAAATGTGGTAGTGTGTTCCAAGGTTTAAAGTATCTCAACTTAAGTAAAAATATATTGTCCGGTGTTTTGCCTTCTTTTACTGGGTTCACTTCCCTGGAAGAACTAGACATTTCCAAAAACTTGTTTAAAGGAAGTATTGGCTCTCAACTTGATGGGTTGGCCCAAGTCAAACACCTGAATTTGGCCTCCAATCATTTTAGTGGGCTAGTTCCCACCATGCTTGGTGAAGGGAAGCAATTGGAGAAGATGTTGTTGTCATCTAACTCATTTGAAGGTCCCATACCTAAAGAGTTGTTCAAATATACAAGTATTGTTCTTCTTGATCTTAGCTTCAATAAACTCACTGGTTCCTTGCCTGATGAGATTGGCAAATTAGTTAATCTAGAGAGCTTGAACATCAACTCAAACAACTTAAATGGAATGCTTCCCCTAATTAGTATATTTGGTATAACAACCTTGTCTCGTTTTTCTGCAAACAGCAACAGATTTTCTGGGCCCCTGCCCAAGAGGGTGCTAAGCAAGAATCTTACTGTATTGGATCTTGGGACAAACCAATTTGCTTGGTCGATTCCAAGTGACCTTCTAATGCTGCCGAAGATAAAGGCGGTGGACTTGTCCAATAATCTGCTCCAAGGACCAATTCCGGTAAATCTTTCCAGTAGCCTGCTCAAACTCAGATTAAGCCACAATTTTCTCAATGGATCAATTCCAGCCAATGTTGGGCACTTATCCAATTTGGTTTACTTTGAGGTGGATGATAACCGCTTAGTAGGAAGAATCCCAGCAGAGTTGAAATATTGCAAGAATCTACACTTATTGAACCTTGGTCAGAACATGCTGGAGGGTCCTATCCCAAAGGATCTAGGCGGTCTTCAAAGTCTAGAAATCTTGAAGCTTGATAGGAACCGGTTGCGGGGCAGTATTCCAAGTGAGCTCTCTCAGTTGAGTAAATTGTATATGCTGAATCTAAGTGTCAATTTGCTCACCGGTATGATGCCACCCAAAATATTTATACCCAGTCTGCAGTATGTAAACTTGAATGACAATAAACTTCAAGGTCCAGTCCCATCCGAGGTACGCAACTCCAGGCAACTGTTGGAATTGCAACTTGCAAACAACAATTTATCCGGTGAAATTCCCACCCTACCTTCAACATTGAAGGTAGCTCTCAACCTCAGTGGAAACCAATTTGAAGGAACGCTAGGATGGAGATGGGGGGCCCGAGTTCCTTATGCGTTGGAGATTATTGACCTATCAAACAATAACCTTACTGGCTTAGTGCCAATATATCTTGTTTCAAGTTCTAGCCTTACACTGTTGAATGTCTGTGGTACACACCTGATCTTCCAACAGCGTCCCATGCCCCTCCATCACATTCGTCTACCTTGTTTTAACTATACCAGTCCACCCTCTGCTGTTAATTCTTCCGAGAGTGGGCCCAAGAGTCGGCCTATTTCTAATGGTGCGTTGGTATTAATGGTGGTAATCTGCGCTTCTGCATTTGATGGGGTGGTGGCATTTGTTTTCCTTTGCATTTATAGACGGGTTCACAAGGTACAAGATCAAATTCCACCTCCGGAAGTGCAAGAGCAGATTGAGGAGACAGCCAATCACCAGACGTTGGTTGTAGACGAGACAAACAGGTCCAATTCTACCACACTCCTAGAGGATTTGCAGGGTGTACCCGACGCCAGCAGACTTATGAACAATGTGAGGCAGTAATTAGATCACGAACTAGCTGAAATTATATTATGATTTGATAAAATAAGTGCTGTCTTCTTTTTGAGTATCTTGTTATGATCTTAACGCTTTATTTGTTCTTTTTTATTTAACCACTTTTTTCGCCGTTTTGAATGTGCTGCAGATGCAATATTTTGATTTTATACACAAAATACGTCAAGACATGAAGAGCTTTGATAGTTCTTGGTCGTTTCATCGTTGTTGAAAAATTGCTAGAAGACAATGTCCTTTCATTGAGCATAACGTTAGTATGCTGCTAAATGTAAGATCGAAAATCTCGGAAGATCAGAAAAAATCAATCTGAACAGAAATAACCATGTACATGGCTGTCCCAATCCCAACCACAAATGGAGTTAATAAATAAACATCAAGCAAAGAGCAGCTATATATTGTCAAAACAAGTTTCACACACTGATTATGAAAAGAAGCACGTCCAACATGCACTTACACAGATCACTTAATATAATTATGAACAAGCACACCATCTTTTCAGCTCCCTAATGATGGAAATGAAGATCAATGTATTAGGATGTGTGATACCCTGCTGGAGCATAACCTGGGGGTGGATAAGCGGGAGGAGGGTAGGTGTGGACTTGAGGAGGTGAAGGGTACCCATAAACAGGAGGCGGGTAGCCATGAGAACCAGCAGGTGGAAGAGGAGGTGCAGGGGGTGGATAATCCATCCTGCTCATTTGCTGAAGAGGAGGCACAGACACCATGGTTGGGGGTCCAAACTTGCCATCTCTTTTGTCCATCTCAATCTTGTGCTGGGTTTGCATGCATGCACAAACACTAATACATACAGATAAAATTACCACATTACCATGATCAGTACGTACTTCTGATAGTAAGAAATTAACATTCAGATTAGCAATTTATGAAGATGAATTGGAAGTTATATGAGTTTGAGTTACTTAACGTGCAAAAGACAGCGTCTGATATGCAGGATAGAATCTGAGACGCATCTTCAAGTTCGTCGTTGCCGCTGAGACAGGCAACTATGGAGAATATGCATGCGAGTTGTTGGAGGCAAAGCATAAAGCCCTGGTTTAAAACATGGGTAAAATATGTGACGGTATTAGAGAAGCAAACATGATTATAGGATCGGCGAAGAAGAGTTGGGAGGTCATATCAGACATGAGAGGAGACGTACAATGATGCAATTGTCACACTTGGTGGTCCGTAGGTTGAGCTCATCTTGCAGCAGAAAACGGGTTGATGCAACTGAGCTTGCAAAGCAGAGACAAGCCTGCATGACATTGAAGAAAGGAATTTTTTTCACTAGGAAAGGCTAAGAAGTGCTACACAAAACTAGAAACTAGACAACAAATCATTAAATTGTCGGTGAGCAGTTGAATACATCAAAATGGAAGTGGAAGTGAGCTATATGATTTGACCATACTTTAAATATAAATCGTATAGTTAATTATCTGATTTGTTTGTGCAATATGTACCACCTACCTCAGTACAAAGACACAACTCTGGGCACCGACTTTCTCCACATTTACCACTGCAAGGCATATACCCAGCGCAACAGACGTACCTAGAGGAAGCAAATGTTTGGCTAAATTTACTTTTTAGCACAAAATCACTTCTTAACAATGAATTAGAAGGTTACACATACCTTGACATGTCATTGTAAAGAGCTCGTTTTCGGAGCAGATACGAGACACACGGTCCACTACATCAATGAGATAAATAACTAGTTAGCTAAAGCTACGCAAGACAACAGCAAAGGAGATATCTGTAAACATTGGGTACTCACCACCAAAACGAGAAACAGAAATCTGTAAAGCAGAAATATAAATCAATATTGAATAAGGGTGTCGATGGAAAAATTAAAATCATAGAAAATCGGCAACAACAAAGAAGAAAAAGAGACGCCAAAGAATATACTAATTGAAGTATTAACCAAGCTTAAAGATGAATTCTGGGAAGAATATTGAAAAATGAACAGACATGGGCAATCGGCTTTCATGGTGCTCAAGAGATCTGTATGCCATAAATTTTGATACTGCTGCCGCAGTTGCATCTTCTCGGCGTGTGTAAACTGCGCCATGGCCACAGCTCCTGCGGTAAAGAGCTAGCGATGAGATCAAAAGCAAGGGGAGGTGAATAGCCTTTAGAATGGAAGATAAGGACTTAATTGGTGGCTTGATTAGAAGTAGCATATCATGAACACAGACAAATATGCAGTATGTACATTTTGAAGTTAGATATCTTAATATCAGTTTGCAAGTAATAGGCAGCTTCGCGTGGGGAATATCATAATACAATAAGATAATGGGAGTTGGCGGAAATAAATTAACATTTGTAACATCGATTACTTGCCTTGCCACGAGCAATCGAAGGATATATATATATATATATATATATATATATATAGTTTTGTTTTCAACATTCATGGAATGCTATCGAACTCTCCTAATTTGTTTCTTCATCAGGGGCTGTGGGTCGGAGTATTTGCTTGCTAAAGCCCAAGCGCTAAGGTTCCCATGCTCATTTTTTTATGCTTGAACAAACGCTCGGAATGGAAAATTATAAAAAGAGTTCTTCGGGAAATAGTTTATATAATTAACAAGAGAACGAATATTGATCAGTATTATTTATTATATTTGGTTATCGCTATTTTTCACCGATTTATAATTTAATTAATTAAAAAGTCAGAAAATAATAAAAAATTATGTTTGATTATCCCCTCCTATTTTTATCTTTATTCATTTCTGAAAATAATAAGAGTATTTATATTTATTAACTCCTATATATTTTCTATCTTTATCAAATTTAAAATTTATTTGATTGAAACCTCGAAAAAAACTCAGAAAATAATGAAAAGTTTTGTGTGTTTATCACCTCATATTTTTCATCTTTATCAGATTTTCAATTTATTTAATTAAAAACTCCATAAATAATAAAAAATATGATTTTTTATCGATTATTATTTTTCATCTTTATCAAATTTGTAATTTATTTAATTAAAACTTTAATAAATTCTACCAATAATAAAAATTATGTGAGTTTATCCATGCTTATTTTTCATACGTTTATTATTTTGAAATTTATTTAATTAAAAATTGCAAAATAATAAAAATATGAATATTCATCCATTCCTATTTTCCATTTTTATCAGATGTGTAATTTTTTTAATCGAAAAATTGTAAAAAATTATGAAAAATGATAAAAAATTATTTGTGTTTATCAACTTTTATTTTGCATCTTTGTTGGATTTATAACTTTTTAAATTAAAAAAAATTCAAAAATATGAAATAATGTGAGTGTTTATCAATTCTTACTTTTCATGGTTATCAGATTTGTAATTTATCTATTTAAATTCTGAAAATAATAAAAGAATACATGTATAACAACTTCTATTTCCCATTCTTATTGGTTCTGAAATTTATTAATCAAAATTTTCGAATATATTTAAAAAAAAAAGATTTTGCCGAGTGTCTTGAAAAAACTAGGATTGAATTAATTTAACTAGCTAGAATATGCTAACATTTTTGCTTAATTGGAATATATTATTTTCTGAAAATAATTATAATATAGTATTAATAAGGTTCTTAATGGAGTTCCAATTTAGCTAATATATAATTTTTTCCAAAGCTTACAATAAAAATATATAATTAAAATTTAACTCGAGTTGGAGTTTTCTTTAAGTTGATTTTGTTAACTTTAGTAAAAATGTATATAATTCAAACAAAGCAAATTATTTGGGTAGAGTTAATTTGAATTTTAACAAGATTATAAATATTTATAATTTGAATATATTAATTTGAAAAAATAATTAAATATAAAAGAGATATAAAATCAAATATAACATGTGCCATTTTTATAATTTTATACAAATTAAATTTTTTTTAAATGATTAATTCCATTTTTTATGGATTAATTCCATTTAATTATTAAAAATTTTAGTCAAATTAAAACCTTTCACTTATTAATACCTACTCAATTAAAATTATTACTTATTTTTTAAATAAAACTAAGATTATTTTTTAATATTTTTATACAACCAATATATTCTAAAAATATATTTTTTATTAAGTTAAATATATATTTTTTTATTTAAAAATAATAATTAATCATTAAAAAAATTCATGTTATTAATATTTACTGTTAGTTTCAAATGTACTTCGTGTATCATGTGGTTTTTTTTCTAGTAGTAATAATATTCAACAATAAAATAAGTAAATAAATAATTATTATAAATTATTTATTTGACATTTTGAATACAAAAATTATTCAAATAAAGAAAGTGTAAAACCCCATTTTTGGGTTAGGGTTTTACCCGATTTAAGTTTACCCTATTTGGGTCAGTATCGAGTTGGTTTGAACGAGATCGAGCCAAACTTGTTTCAGATTATGAGTATGGGCCTAAATAGCCGTATGAACATGTTATGGAGGCTGAGTATGCCCGACATGCAAATTATAAGATCACGAGTTATCAATGTATGCTCAGGTATATGAATTTGTTTGTATGTGTTAGACAGGATTTTAGGCCTAGATTTAGGCCGTTACGGCGTTTAGTATCCGTTTGGGATTTTATGGGTACATCATTTGCATGCATCATAGGAATTTTAGATCACTCGATTTATGCCCCTGTGGGCCCAATTTGATTAAGTCCAGTGTTCGAGGCCTATTTAGCCTTCTTACCTCGATTCCCTCCGATAGAGTCAATTTCAGGACTCGAGTCAGTTTCGAGTTCGGACGGTCTCGATCTGAACTAGCCGCCATATCTATAGTGCGTGTACCTTTATATGGGCCCCACTAGTCCACGAGCTGTCAAGCGTCCAGATCGTGCCACGTGGCATGATCAGAGCC
>JAVDBV010069652.1:0-17064 GCA_032619315.1 Piper longum
AAAAAAAAAAACTAAGGAGATAAATATATCGTTTGGCAATTCTTATAATCCTCTAATGAAAGTCGATAGAAAAGGCTACGAAGAAGATAAAAAAACCTGTAATGACGGAAGCCCAATCATCCCGAAATTGAAACCCGGAGAGCCTCAGAACCCGCCTACACGAGTCCAAAATCCTATCTTGAACCCCCGTCTCCAACAACCGTAACCCCGCAGTACACATGAGCCGGACCTCCGTCCACTCCCAATCGACCCTCGGAACCCTCCCCCTCGCGAACTCCAAGAGCTCACCCAGCGACCGCCCGGCGCCCTCCGGATCGTCCCGGTACGAAGACAAGCCCGGCGCCACCTTCAAGCTCGCCACCCCGCCGCGCTCCAGGTCGAGCACGACCTCCCCGCCGTCCTCCCGGTACTCGAAGACGTGGATCCGAGTGCCGGTGCTGCCGCCGTCGATGATCGCGGCGTAGCCCCGGCGGCCGCGGGACCAGGAAGAGCGGGCGACGGCGGCTAGGAGGAAAACGGCAACGGCGGCGAGGCGGTCGCACCGGGCGGCCTTGGGGACGGAGGAGAGGGGGCGGGTGAAGGGGGTGAAGTGGAGGGCCTTGCCGTGGCGGGGCGGATCCATGGTCTTCGAGAGGAGGCGGAGGTTGTGGTCGAAGACCGGCGGTCGTGCGGTGATCCGCCGCCGGCGGAGGTGCCGGTGGCGGCGGCTGAGCGGTCGAGGAGGGTTCCGGCGGCCGGTCTGTCCTGAGTTGTATCGGCCGCCGCGGGCGATTTGTCGCGGTGGCTCCGACTCGGGGCGGGTAGGAGGTGCAACAACCTTTTGTTTGTGAGATTATTTGATTAACCACTTTTTAAAATGATTATTAGTAGTAATTACTTTATTAAATCAAATGTTTTGATGAAAATAGACAAAAATAAAATCACTTGTAGCTTGTAAATTTGATGCATTCTATGATGCTTGGCTGGGAGTGGATGAAGCAAGGGCTCATTGTGATTCATCAAGATTGTTTACTATTTTATTTTTAATTTTAAATAAGTAAATATATTATATTGAAATGTCTATTTAAAAAATAGACATTTCAACATAATATATTGATTACATTTTGCATTTAAAGATTGAAATATTAAATAACATGATCAAGTGGGGTAACATTTTATGTAAGATACATATACATTAGTAAATATGATAGAATTAGCACTAACATATTTTAGAAAAAAAAATAAAACTTCTAACAAATTTAAGTAAAAAATGACATCCATTCAAATAATACCATTCAAAAAAATGACAATAATTAGAATAAAAATGACCTATCTTTCCGAGTCAAACTTTATAAATGATCCCTTCTTAGATAGATTTTATGATTCGAGTCTCTTTAAATTTTTTACATTTAAGTCACACTTATTTTAGTTTAATTATATTAAATAAATAATTTAAATTAATATAAATTATATATTTATCAATTTTAAGTATCAAAGTAAACAATTAATACTAATTTAATTATCTTTTTAATTATCAGGTTTAAAAATTTAAAAATTGATATAAATTACACGAAGCCCTGAGTTTTTTTAATTATAACTCTACCCTCTTTAAACATTGTTCCTCCAATTCTTCTCCTCTTCATCCTCCTGCCCAGCCTCAATGATCATTTAAGACCGTATATTAGACCTTTGCAATCATATGACTTATTTGACTAACCTTAAGACATCATTTTACTTTAAATCTTTCTGCTTTCTTGAAAATAAACAAAAATAAAGTCAGTCGGACCTTATTTCGCATACAAGCACGGGAAATTGATATGATCCTCCTCCTGGCATATACGGCATTCTATAACCTGTATCAGAGGCCCTCTTTCATTTTCTTTGGATGAAATTGATACCTCTGCACTGTCCGAAGAATCCGAAAGCCGTTGTCTGCTTGTGGATATGTTCACACCAGATGCCTCAGTAGGCTCTAAATCGTTAGATTTCTTTGGCTCGGTGGTTGATAGTGTCAAAAGTTGGTCCACAGTTAAAACTACATGATCTCCCATTACACACAAAAGCTACTTCGAAGAAATTCAAGCACTAAAGCCAGCTCAACTACCAAAATAAAAGCTCTAAATACACCACCTGAACAGGGATATAGACAAGAGAGAAAGAGAATACAAATTACATTTACCAACTGACCATTATAACAAATCCTTTTAATTACAAACACTAGAACCATTCACGTACACCAAACTCTCTAATATCAATTTCCGGAAGAAAAAAAAAAGACCGTAGTCCTGCAAACAGCCAAACAGTGGCGTACGTCTCATTAATGTCAAACATTTGGCCAACTGAATTCGAGATGCAAACATTAAAATACCGGATCAAATCACACCATTCAACTCGATTGTAACAAACAGATAACGTAGAATGCCAACAAAATTTCACGACTGATACCTGCCAGCAAGGCTCATTAAAAACCAAATGATCCCCCATTACACACAAAAGCTGCTTCCAAATAACCTCAAGCAACATAACCAGCTCGACTATCCAACATTCAAACACCAGCAATCCAACACCCAAATTGCATTTAGCAATTGATCTCACTAACAAATCCCTCCCTCCAATTGCAAACATGCCAATCCCACATTCCAAGTACCGACAACAAAAAAGCCAGACTAGCAGATCGCAAACAAATCATCCAAATATCGGCCTAATTGCACACCGAATTTCAGTTCACAATACTCGCATTCGGCCAAATTACATCAAAGAATCCCATTTTTTTAAACAGATAAACGATCAAGAATGCCAATCTAAACGGATGAACAATAGCACATCCATAGCTATACAAAAACTGCATAAATGATGATATAATCGAACCCAGAATCGAAAAAACTGATGAGCACATACCTCGAAATGATCTTTGCGGTTCGAAAAAACTGATTCTTTTCAGACAAATTCAACAAATTTTATGGATTTGTGAGCGGACAAGGAGAGGGGGAACGAGCAAGAAGGATTTGGGGGAGAAACCCGCGCCTGGTAACGGCCGGCCCAGCCTGGAGGCTCGGGTTAACGGGTGCCGCTTCGAGCGGACCTAACCTGTCTACGAACCTGAGGTTCGTGTCTTTCTATTGACCGCGCCTCGATTTCTTCGAAATTAGACTTTTCTTTCTTGGCCCATTAGTGCAGGGCCCATGGGCTGATGGCACCATCTCGGCTGTTGCCATCTGAAACTGCTAAAAAAAATTTTATGCTTTTTTTAATTAACCAATAAAGTACGTTATATTATATTGTATGAATTACTTGTTAATAAATGTATATATGTACGTGTTTTTTTTGGTAAAATTTTAGTTCTAGATTAAGCTAGTCATTACCGGCTGAATTGCTTTTTAAGTGAAAACTAGACAAGATGTCATACTATATACGAACTATATTATTAATAAATTTTAGTTAGATAATAAGATAGAATAAATAATAATCTAATAACATCTTAATATAGATTTGATTGACTTTAAAGTTATGTACTAATTGAATGAGAAAATAAATTATAATAATTAATTTTTTTAATTTTAATTAGTTAAATTTCCTACTTTTAATAAATAATTTCCCTTCTATTAATAAATATATATTTATTTTCAACTAAACAAAATTTTACATGATAACATCTTCTGATTCAAATTTATGCGCAGTAAAATTCAACATGGTACCAGCCGGTCTTGAATATACTGTTTACCCATCCTACTGTTTGCTTGGTTGAAGCTATCACGTTCATCATCAATGTGGAGTACTATGGTAAACTGGGTAGATTTGATTCTCTTTTTTTCTACTTGAGTGTTAGTTACAATTATCGAATTGTAAACATTTTCCGTATAACAGATTTGATTGGTGGCCATGTGGTATAGATTGATCAATGTCAGCACACGGAAGTTTGCATGGATAAGTCAAAGTCCTTCTGTACCATGCTAAGTAGGAAGTGACTTCTTGGTTCCTTCAATGCTGTCACATGGTCGACTCCAAGTTCATCAGATGTATTCACCATTATGACAAAAACCAGCAACTTCTAATCACTTGGTTCAATCTGTCTGTCTTTGCAATTTGATAAACCATTGGTAATTACTTACCATAGCAAATGCAGGATCTATGTGATCTGACAATGGAGTCCTGGGCTCTTCTCTTTTCTGAGCTCAAGGCTCAAAAGATCCCCATTGAAATGTTGTCTGGTAAACATTTACGAATTAGAACTTTAGGAGGATATACGGACACAAAGATTAAGGATCTAATCACCAAGACACCAACTTAGTAGTAGCTTCTGATTGCCAACTAGAGACATTATCAAGTGCTTGGGCAGTGGATACAGTTGATGAAAGTGTGTGAAAAGGGTTCGGTGGAGAGTGAGAACTGGTGGGAGAAGGGATGGGGATACAGCGCAGCATCTCGTCTCTGCATTTGGTAACGTGCATGGTCAGACCTGCACATGGCTCTTTTTCTATCTCTATAACTTTAGAGTACGGAAATTCTCTTCTGCCCATTTACCTTGGTTTCCTGCTCTTTGAATCATTGATCCTTCCTGCCTCCCCCTCTTGCCCCTTGGATTGATTATATCGTAAACTGTGTTGCTGGAAATTATCCCAACATTTTTGGGTAGTTTTGTTTCACCTGTGCCCAGCTCTGAAAGTCCTATTTATAAGGCTTCTCTTCGGTAGTTGCGTACCCCAAGAGGATTCAGAGAACAGAGGGGGTCGGGTTCGCTGGTCTCGTTCAACGCAGTTGTGTAGTTTCCATTTGGTAGTGAATAGTGACCATGGCCACCAAATCGGCTGCTGTTTTCATTTTGCTGATCCTAACCTTGTCCATGGTAAGCCCCCATTTTTCATCTTTGTGTTAGATGTGATATATATATATACGCTTTTATTTGGAACCTGTTAATTTGCAGTTCGGCTCGTTGTTGAGGTTTCCTCGCTTGTATTGCAGGTTCTTGCTCAGGGGACGAACTATGCCGAGAACGGCTACCGCTTGAACAGGGTGGAGAACTTTCTCTGTTCTTGTTTTTCTTGAATATAAACCATGTTTTTTGTCGGACTGGAATTGATTTCTTCGCCAACCTCACTAATTAACCCACTTTTTTTTTTCTGTCATCTCTAGTCTCGCTATGGACCGGGCAGCTTGAGAATCTACCGTAAGTTCTCGTTCAACATATCTAAAGACTACAATTTACTATTCATTAGTCATCACTCACTGTTAATCATCTCCATTGTGAACACTACTTAAAAATTTGGTTGAAAGACAATGAATGTGTAATTTGTTGCCTTTCACCTAAACTATCGAAATCTCTGTTACGTGCAGAGTGCCCAAACCAATGCAGCCGGCGGTGCAAGCAAACACAGTACAAGAAGGCATGCTTGACATTCTGCAACAAGTGTTGCAGGAAGTGCCTGTGCGTGCCACCGGGCTACTATGGGAACAAGGCCGTCTGCCCTTGCTACAACAACTGGAAGACCAAGGAAGGAGGCCCCAAATGCCCTTAAATTGCAGTGCACACTGCTAAACATTGCCCTCAAACTTAGTAGCTATGGTACATGTTGGGTTGGGAGGGACTTAATGAACTTCTTTATTTCATTTTCTGTTGTCAGCAGTTGCTACCGTGGTTCTTTCTCTTGTTGTGGCTGTCTAGCGGTTTTTCTGTGCTATGATATGTAATGGGTCTCTCGTTTGTGGTGCTTGCTTCTGCTCGAATGTGAGCGGTGAATGAATCCTCACTGGTCACATCTTTATTAACGCATTTCGTATTTTCTTTGATAGAGCCTTTACAGTTTGATCTATTTTGCTATCGCCTCCATCTTCTCGCAATTGACCCATAATTTTAAACTTTATTAACTGGTAATATTGCAGGAGGGTGCATTTAAATGGGAATATTGCATTTAAACTGGACTCTGAAAACAGTGTTTTCTTCGGGCTGAGTTTTCAGAAGGCAAAGCCCATGCATCCCAAGCCGAAAACATTAACAAATCCAAGCACTCGGAAAAATAAAACTCTCGCAAATTAATTTCATTACAATGCAGCAATGCCAACGATCAAACTTCGAGAGTGGAGGCATGGAATCAAATTACAATGCTTGTTCCAGAGGTAGGCCAAAAAAAGATTGCTAAACATATATAATAAATTGTATAATCTAATTACCTAATTTGATGAAGGACAAAAGTATCTATAGACTAATTTACAAACCTAATTGTCGATTTCAATCGGTGTCGGCTGGCTCAATTATGTACTCAGCATTAGCATATTTCTATAATCTATATAATTATTTTAAAAATACTTTTGAATGCAGTACGTTTGTTAAAACATATTGTAATTTTCATTATTATAAAAAATAGTTCATTTTAAATAAACCGTAATAACAATCAGTTCCAAAATGAAATTAGCCTGGTTGGATCTGAATATTTCGATTCAATTTCATTTAGTTTTAAAACTTCGATGCTACTTCAATTACAAATTTTGTCTACTAAGTAATATTTCGATAATTTGATTTGACTGACCCCAACTTCAACTCCAAACCATAAATTAATATTCATTATTAACATCTGTAGGACTTGAATATTCAGAAAATTTAAAATTAACTAATATTATTAGAACTTGTTCATTGCTCGAAGTTAAAAACAGTGACATTCAAAAAATATGGAGTTAATTAATACAAAAAATAATTTCTTACTTGAATATTTTTCCTGTTATCTGCGAAATTTACATGAGTGAGCAATGTCAATTCTTTCTAAAAATAGTATTAACTCTTTAAATAACATGATTCTTATGAAACTAATTAAATAGTTTGGTTTTAGTGACCAAACCAACCGAATCAAACTCATTTTGGTAGTTTAGTTCGATACTAGGTTGATTTGGTTGAAACAAAAAATCAACCAAATTTAATTCAGTTTTTGATCAATTTTTGGGCGAAATTAATTAAACCAAACAAATCAATAAATAAAAAAAATCTTATTCACGCCATTTTCTTCGCTTTTTTCAACGTTATACTTGTATTTTTATGTATTTTTACTCATCATGATATATATCAAATATTTATAAAAATTTTATTTTGGTTCAATTTATTAAAATAATTTATTTATTGAGACAAAAATTTAATATATTATATATTATTTACCTATCATACAACAAATTATTTAACATCTCAAATTAAAATATTATTTATATAATTTTTTATAATAAGTTTATAATTATCCCTAAATACATACTAATAATTTTTATTTTATAAATAAAACTTGAAAATAATTAGAGTAAATACTAAAGAATAAATATTATTAATGATGTAAAATATTATTTATTATTTTAGTTAATTTGGTTGAAAGTTAATTAAAATTATACCAAATTGGTTTAGTTCGGTTTAATTATTAATTGTAATTTAATTTTGTTTGATTAACAAAAGTACTTTAATTTTGTTTAGGGGTTTGATCTTGTTTTATCCAAACCCGCCGAATAAACAGCGATAAAACTAATTATGGTTTTAACTAAAACAACTAATCAGTGAAACCCGAGCGGCGCTCACACGCGATCGGACGTTCAAAAGTCTCGTCTTTGCCGGCCGCCACCGCCGGCGACCCGTCGCCATGTAGTCGGCAGCGCCGCCGCCGCCGCGGTTTCTGACAGTGTCGAAGGACGGCGCCGGCGAGTTCCACACCTTCCAAGAGGCCGTCGACGCCGTCCACGTCGCCAACGCTTCCCGGACCGTCATCCGCATCGCCCCCGGCGTGTACAGGCAGCCGATCTTTGCCGCCAAGAGAAAGAGCTTCATCACCTTCCCTGATCATAGCCCCGAGAGCACCGTTCTCACTTGGGACAACACCGCTTCCCGGATCGATCATCACCAGGTCTACCACCGTTTTTGTCATTGTTTTTGTTGTTGTTGTTGTTGTTGTTGTTTTTTGGTGTCTGGATTGTTTTTTTCGACTACTCGGCGCTGGTTCATCGAAAAAATGGAGTCTTTTTTAAAATGGTGTGATTGTGGGGTGGTTGCAATTGGAGTTGGAAGAGAACGATAAGAGAATGCGCGGTTCATAACTGTGTTTGTGTGTAGTGCACTAATTTTTGAGCTATAAATTATATACATATATATGGGTTACTTAGTGAATTGGATTATGATGAAATGTTGTAGTGTTGGCTCAAATTAGTAGAAAAGATGGAGTCTTTTTGTAAATGGAGTATGATGCGGGAGGTTGGAAATGGATTCGTAAGAGAATGATAAGAGAATGCGTGGTATGTTAACTGTGCTTGTGTGTAGTACACTAATTTGTAATTACAACCATATATATTGGTGACTTATGGATTGGTCATTGGAGTATGATGAAATGTTGTAGTGATCAAAATTATTTGGAGTTTTCTTGATGATGATTGCGGAAAACTGATGAAGAGATGTCCATCAAGAGTATGTGAAGAGTTCATGTGGTTGGATGCATTAATGGCCTATGAAGGTGGATGTACAGAAAAAGAGGATGATTTGGGTTGATTGAAAAGGAATTCATTAGTGAAGATTGAAAAGAAGCATTTGTTCAATGTTTAAGTGGTCTATGATGATAAGGCTCATGGATGCACAGACTACTATGCCACTGTTTTAGTTTATAAATAGTTTTTTTTTAATTAGTTTTTTTTCAATGCAGAAACATTGATAAAATTAATAAATTTAGTTTGGATCGTTTCTGGGTTTTTATTTTAGAATTTTTGAAATTTCATTGAGATTTGATGTAGCAATTTTAGTTGTATCCTATGTTTGCAGAGCATTGTCATATAAATTTCTTTAATATTTACGCTTGTGCCTAATATGGTGTTATTTACATTTGATGCTTTGCAAGCAACCTTCACAAGTAATTGGTACTGGAACTTTTGCATGTGGTAGTGTTATAGTAGAAGGGGAGGACTTGATTGCTGAAAATGTTATATTTGAGAACTCGTCTCCAGAGGTATTTTGGTATCCAAATGTTTTTGCTCCATCCCCATCTTTTGTTTTGCACACGATTCTTATGCCCGTTTATAATAATTAAACTGCATCTTATGAATGAGGCTTTTGAAGGCCATGGCTCCTGATCGATTAAATGAATAATTTATTCGTCCTACTTGCTGAAATTTTCTGGTGGTTATTGGTTGAAAACTATCCTGCCATTTTATTCTGTCGTTTTCACACTTTCCCCCCGTTTTTTTTTCTTTTTATTTGCTTATGCTCACTGCTTTAGGCAATTTATCTTATAAGTTTGAGTATTAGTGATAATGTCTTTACGAGCAAATTCTTGCTTGAAATTATTTTATCTGGTAGAATCTTCATTTAGGGCTGGAGATTGTGAGGATACTGTAGAAAAGTATTTTATAAGTGTGACAGTCTTAGGTGGTACCCTTTTAGAAGTTTCGGGAATAGACTGCTCAATTGCTAATGGCTATGCTCTAATTAATCACACAGGGTTCAGGACAGGCTGTAGCTCTCAGGGTAACAGCTGATCGTTGTGCTTTTTATAGCTGTCGATTCCTTGGGTCGCAGGTACTTTTAGTTTAGTCTTTCTCTTTTTACTGTAAGTTATATGTTTATTTGTAAAAGATCTGACTGTGGATAAAGTGTTTTAGCAAAGTATTTAGCTGTCAAGTTTGCAATACTTGACTTCTAATTTATAAATTTTTACCTTGTAGAAATTGGTGAGTAGTTAGATAAGGGAGGGAACAGATGCCAAAATGGTCAAGTTGTTTTTAAGGTAAATGGTGATGTTTGTTTTTACGAAACAGGGAAAATGATAGGAAGGTAGTTTTGTCTGTCTGATGTGTTCAGATGTGTTCCGTAATTTTGTAAATCAAGATGTAAAGTGGCAATATTGCGCTATGCCCCATATTGGTTGGGTTGTTCCGTGTTGATGATGTAGTGATGGGGTTTGCCAGCTTTATTTGAACAGATAAAGTCATACAGTTAGATCTTGCCCCTCTCCCACATGCAGGACACATTATATTTGCATTATGGAAAACAGTATCTCAGAGATTGCTACATTGAAGGTATTGTTAATTTTATTTTTGGAAACAGTACTGCTCTCCTGGAGCATTGTCATATCCACTGCAAAGCGCCTGTTTTTATAACTGCCCATAACAGGAAATCCTCTGAGGACACAACCGCCTATGTATTTTTGAGGCAATTATGATTTTTTTCGTTGCTTGCCTTTGATTTTTCTTTCTTTTTTTTCATATTTTTATAAATTTGATGTGGTTGCATTTTTTTTTCGTTTTCAATGCCATTACACTATCTTGAAAAGTTGTGTAAATAAATTATTTAGTTTTTATACAAGAAGGGTGATGTTCCAGTTATTTGTTAAAGAGTTTCATCTTTTTGTGACAGGTGTGTAATAACTGGTAATGGGAGCTGTAAATACACTCATCTTGGACGACCATGTGGTCCATTTGGAAGGGTTGTATATGCATACACTTGGATGGATACTTTCATAAATCCTGTTGGTTGGAATAACTGGAATAAGCCTGAAAATGAGCGATGTGCTTGTTTTTATAAATACAGGTACCGGCCCATGATTTATCATCAGTCCACCATTGCTGAACTTTGTAAATGAATAGTGCATCTTGCTGTTCTCTCTCTTTACCCCTATTTTTTTTTGCCATCAATTGAGTCCTTAACCAGTTTCTGACTGTGCTTATTCATTGCTGGTCCAAAGCCAATATAATTGAGGGGTTGGTGTCAGGAAGGGCATCTGACTATCTAAAATTTTGTCATTTGTAATCATGTGAGTATATTGCAAGTATAATTTGCACTGGTGGCTCAAAAATTGAAATGGATATATTGCAACCTAGGAAGAAACAACATCTCGTGCTCAAGATATCCTACTTCAAACAGTTTGGGTTTACATGTAATAAATTATTTCTGACGTTTGTGTCCATTTGACATGGTTTACCTAATCTTGTAGAAGAGATGTTTGCAATGAGTTGATTTATTGTTCAAGTGTAAATTCATCTAATGATTGGTTATATCTCTCTCAACTCGAGGAGGTAGGCATCCGTGGTAAGAGTGAAATTTACAAGCAGTGGAATTTTTGCTGTGTCACTCGTGTCGTCTTGTTTCTATTTACTCTGCTCCTCAAGGTACGGTTGCTTATTGGTTGCTTTAATATCAATTAAAGAATAATAATGCAAGTCGCGACTGCCTGTTTATGTAATGTTGCGAGGTTTATTGAGATTTTTTTAGCATAGGCATATTTGGATACAAGTTGGAACTGTGCTTCAAACCGAAGATCAAACCAGAGAGCCATTCTCTTGAGATGCAACCCGAGGTGAGTTTCGTATAATTCGACCATTTTGTTCTCGTAAAAGTTTAGTGAAAAGAATGGACTTATCGTTATGTCTCGAGAAAGATAGACGTCATATATCTCTAATACTACATTTTCTTGCACTACCATGAAAGAAATATGCTTATATGCTTGTCCAATCAATTTGTTGACATACTGTGCACTGTTCAGACTGCAATCAAATGGTTCCTGGCGGATATGTAACTTACTGGTGACATCTTTTAGTGGAGAAGCAGTTGGCATATAAATACTACAGACTATAACTATTCAAGCATTCTTGTAAATGTTGTGTGGGCTCGACCAATTATCACGCTAGAGGTCAAATCGCAAGCAAACCGAGTAATTTGGTGAGCAAATGTAGCAGTTTCCTGCATATAGCAACCTCTTGTATGGCTCAATATAGTCTCTCGTAATAAACTACACACGATTAGAGGAAGCAAGGACTCTTGATGCATGCAGTTTGCCCAGCTCTTGAAGATATGAATGTTCTCAGCTCCCTTTTATCTGTAACAAATCTATAAACGTTGGCAACTCAAAATGGTAATCTGGAGGCCATATCTGGTGTTAATAGCTGCCAGATCTTGCCTGCATGTGTCGTAGCTAAAGAAGCACAGGATCAAACTCGAAACATTGAGCTTAATGCAGGACTCCTTCCTAGAGTAAGGCATGGTGGAGTTTATTTGCAGCTGACTAGGAATCAAATAGGCACCATCTTGATTGTTTCCCTCATCCCAGAGTTGGTGTTTCGTTGAACTTGCTTCATCAAAAAAATGGGCTCCATGGCGTCATTGGGAGGTTAATAATTTTGCCAACTCAGTAGCTCAGACATTGTTATCCATAATATTGAGGGTCCTATCAATGTACTAGTGGTTGTCTGAAAAGTACTTAATATACTTGACCATCACACAGTCCATCGATGGAGATTGCAAAGGACAGAAAATGCGAGAAAAGATCTCCCAAGTCTCTACTCTTTAAGGAATTTAGGGAATCACACTCCTCACAGCTCGCAATTCTGTGAAGTACATGCATGGGAGACGGCAACATTTTAACAGTAACAAAGAAGGCTTCTGGAGAGCCATAATGTTCACTTAATGGCTCCATTCAATTCTTGCTCCAGCAACAAATGCTAGCTAGCCAATTAGTGTTGGCAACAGATGCCATCAAGTGGTGACAACTGACGCGCCGGGACGATACGATTAGGTTTTGCACGTGGACAACCAAGGGGTAAAAACTCGCGGGTAGGTGTTTGTTTTTTACTAATAGAGTCGAAAATAGGATTAAGAAGGGAGAAGTCCCATGCGTGGAATTTAATTGAGATGGCGAGAAGGCAGAGGAGGAATGGAGAGGGCCAAAGTAAGGTAGGGTGAGCTGCATTAAGTGATGAAATCCGCGTGCATGACGAAGGCAATTTCGAAATGAATTTGTATTTATCTTCTTGTCGTAATCCAGCTCTCATCGTTCTCAACGGTCTCACTTACTATTGCATTAAATTGTTTTTATGAAGATTCAATTGCAAATAGCTCCCTTTTTCAATGCTCGAACTACCTTGGCTTCCACATGTCCGCCCATGTATGTGTGCATCATTATTATTATTACGAAATAATTTCATCATCTTCTTCCTCAACTCCCCACTAAACATGTCATCGTTATTTGCTCTCTTTGTGATGCTATAATCTTCATGACCTGGTAACCTGGTCATGGTGTTTGGTTTAGAAAAATATGAAAGGATTAGCAGCTACTGAATTATCGATGGTTAGATACACTGTACCACGATCGAAAACAATTTTTTAATCATGCTTCTATGACTTCGTCTTATTGTTTAATATATGTCTGGTATAGATTTCCTATTCTAATATAGGAAATACCCATTACCACCAAGATAAGATAAATGTTCGCTTCAAAGCATTTGAAGCTCTTACAGCATGCCATTCAACAAGACAAAAAAAGCAGAACAGGGTCCGAATACTGAGAAGAGAAGCAAACATATATGATCAAAAAGTAGAAAATCATAAAGCAAAGAAGAGATTCATAAAGCCCCCTCTTTAAGGATATATGGATGGATTGGCCTCTCCATATATAATTAAAAAGGTTTCTTTCTTCAACCATTAGAACTAAAAACAACAACATAATATATCTGAAGATTTGGATGGTCTAGCGCTCGCCACTGCAATTGCTACGGCCGCCATGGCCACCATGGCCACCATGGCCGCCGTTCTTGCTCTGGACGAAGTCCAAGAGCACGGTGCTCTTGCACTTGGGGCACTTCGGGTCCTTCTCTGATAGCATCACGTACATGAGGCACCTCGGGCACCCCACCAGCACCATGGGGCCTAGGTCTGCCGCACCAGTTTCCGACTCCGACGACACGCATGAGCTTGGCGACGACGACGCCGACGACCCGCCGCTCTTAGGGGAGCCTCCTGGCCTCTGGTGGGTGGAGGACCGTGGAGGGGACAAGTTGAGCTTCATGTTCAGCCTTGATTCCTTCCCGTTCCTGCTCATCTTTGATCTATTCTTCTTCTTTCTTCTTCTTCCTACAACCATGCATACAACAAGAACAAGAAATATGATGATTGCCCGCAAGTTATAATCAGTTTTGAACGTGAAAGAAAAAGCAAACCCATGTTAGGAGCCAGTCATTTTCAATACCTCAACAAAGAGAAAGAGGTGAAGGCAAGCTGCTCTGGTTTATCTTAACTAACTATACACACACACACACACACAACTCTTTGTTATTCTCTGCGACTTGAAGCAGTATATAAGGGGAGGGATGATGGTGGTCCGGTGGAAGGATGCAGCCGGTACAATGGATTGATTGATGGATTTAAGTTCATTTTTCTTTATTGGAGTGGGGCTTGAGTGTTGAGGGAAGAGATAGTGGGAGATTGGTATTGAATGGAATTGAAGAAAAGGTAGCCGGGATTATAAATTTGAAGGAGGATATGCATTGATTGTGGGAAATAAACCCATTTGATGCTTTGCAGCAGATCAAAACATGGCTGCATGTAATGCAATTTTTTTTTTTACAAGTTAAACTGCAAATTTTTTCACTAGTGTAGCTGTGCATATTCATTGCTCAAACAGTCGATATGATCATCAAATTTGGAAGAAGAATAGTGATATACAAAAATACAAATTATGGTAGATTTGGGTGTTCTGTTTTTTTGCCCATGCACTTAGAGATTGTCGTTGTTATTAGTAAAGAAATGCAGTGTTATTAGTAAAGAAATGCAGTTTATGTTGGGTTGTCCCTCTTTTGTTAATAGATGAAATTAAAACCTTATTTTAGGTAAAAACAAAGATTTTTCGATTTGATTTGTATAAAATGAATAAAAGCAACGTTAAATATTTTTCTTCTTTAGTTTTGATTTGGGAGGAAAAGGGTCATTAAAGGAGAAAAGAAAATTATATAGATTGAAGAAAAATGAATGTTTTGTTGAGATTCGTTTGCAATCGTCAATAATAACCTCACTAAATTCTTAATTTGTAATTCTCTATTTTTTGTGGTTAATATTAATTTTGTAGAAAGTACAGTAAATTAGTATTAAAGAGTTTATTCTCCCACGGATATTTTTTGTATCAAGTTGTAATATATTGAATTTAATCCGACCGTTTGCCACGTGGTTTTTCCTCAAATTTAAGCCTTTTCATGTAAAATTTGTGTCATCCAATTGGTTGGTATTTCTTTTTCATCTATGTACTTTGATTGGTACTTCTCACCAATAATGTGTTGAAATCAGGATTTAAATATTTAGTTAATCTCAACAAGTGGTATCAGAACATGGTTGCTTGGTTTGTAAGTTTTAGTTGTTAATATTTTATGCTCGCCAGGTGTTTGAAGAAATTTATAAAAGCCTAGTTAGTGCGTTTATGATTTATATTTCAATACGATGACTTATGAGAAGTATGTTAAAATGATATCTCTTAAGGGGCCGAGTAACTAACAATATTTAAAAAGAAAAATGATTGATTATTTATATTCTAAGGATTTGTATGAACCTATCACTAGTCAAAAACCTACAGAGAGGACTGATAAAGACTTGAATAAGTTGGATGGAAGGTTATGATCAGTTTGAGACAATGGGTAAATAAAGTTATATATCATCATATTTCTAAATTGGTATCATCAAGAGATATATAGGATAAACTTCAAGAATTTTATAAGAGGAGAACTGCTGGTAACAGTACCCTTTTGATAAAAAAATTAAAGAACTTGGCTATAAGGATGAAAATTATAAAAGTGAGCATCTTAATGAGATGAAGAGTATTATTATTCAACTTGCCATAATGAAGATGACTTTAGATGAAGAATGACAAGCTATCCTGCTCCTCAACACATTGTCAGAGAACTGGAAAACATTGGTGATCTATTTGAGTAATGCTACTCCGAGTGGAAAACTCACAACGGACATGGTAACAAGAAGTTTACTGAATGAGGAGGTGAGAAGAAAATCTCTACCAACGTCAGGGTCTAATGCATTAATGTCAGAAGAGGCAATAGGTGGATCAAGAAATAGGGATACAAACAGAAGGGATAAGAGTTGAGGAAGGTTTAAATCGAGGAAGAACTTGAAGTGTTATTATTGGGACAAGATAGGTCAATTTAAGAAGGATTGTTGAAAGCTCAAGAAAGACTTGAAAAATAAGGATAACAAAGATCAAAGAGAAAAGGATGTTAATGTTGTACATGATGATTTAGTGAATCTTTTTGATTGTGGGAATGGTTGTTTGGCGGCTGATTGTGATGCTAGTTGGGTAGTTGACTTGGGAGCATCATTCCGTGCAACTCTAAGTAGAAATTTCTTTACTACCTATGAACATTCAGATTTGAGTACAGTGAAGGGGAGAAATAGTGATACTTCCAAAATTATGGGACTTAGAGATATGCATATAGTAACAAACACGAGTTACAAATTAGTACTTAAAAATATCAGATTTGAGGATGAGTTTGTTGTAAATCAGAGTGCTTGATAATGAAGAATTTGGTTCACTGATGTGGAAATTATAACGCAAGTGCACGTGTCGAATCAAGTAATAACAGTGATAAGAAAGTATCGTCCCACGAGGAATTAGTAATAGATATTCTGAATTACCAAAATTAATTTAATTAATTATACTTAAATGAAAACAAATTCAAAGAGTGATTTAATTATAAATTACAACTAAATTAATGTAACATGCAATATTTAAATGATAAATTTGACTTCAAGACGACAAACCTAGGATTTTCAATTTCACTTAGTGCTTTATATGATTAAAGTTATAATTTTTACTTATAAATTGCATAAATAGTTTGGAGTGACAAAAATGTCATCTATTCTCATTTGAGAGTTTTTGGTTGTAAAGCTTTTGCACATGTGCATAAGGAACAAAGCGCTAAGCTTGACTCTAGAGCCATGGAATGTATTTTTCTGGGATATGGTGATGATAAGTTTAGATACAAACTTTAGGATCCTAAGAATAGAAAACTAATTCAAAGCATAATTGTAGTTTTCAGGGAGGATCAAATAGTTGAGGACTTTGGCAAGGAAGAAGTTCGTCAAACAAAATCTCAGGAAAGCTTTAAAAAGATAAGAGAACCTACAACCTCAACTAGAAGTGAAGAGGAGGCTCAAGATGACACAATCCCCTACTTAGTGATGATGAGGGTAATGATGTTGTAACACCCCAAATCCGGTTCACCCTCGTGAACCAAACTGGCATGTTACAGGCCCCGGTTAGATCGGCTAATCCGAACCTAACTCGTGCGGATCCAATCTCGGCGTCTTAAGATGAA
>JAVDBV010069653.1:0-11211 GCA_032619315.1 Piper longum
TATATATATATATATATATATATATATATATATATATATATATATATTTGAATAATTATTTGGCTTGGCTCATGATTAAATATTCTTGTATATTGAAGGTTTTTTACGTGAAAATCTGGCTTGTTAATTGTGTTTTATTCTAGCGTGTAGTCTCTACTTTAACTTCGTATGTTATAATTTATATATGATTTATTTATAGTCAAGATAAATATCATTTGATTGTAATATATAATTCAAAATTAATCTAAGCCGGCGGTTAATTGCTTTTTGCTAATTGCTCGGGAGCTTTTATCTTTTAACAATTGCGTAATTAAGGAAAATGGAAATAATTAAACCTTGAAGACACTTTTTTTATGATCACAATTTAATTTATACCATGTATCTCGTTAATTAGTATTAATATATGTATATATATGGTTGGAAGAGAAAATTATATAT
This sequence comes from Piper longum, assembly GCA_032619315.1. Classification (NCBI taxonomy): domain Eukaryota; kingdom Viridiplantae; phylum Streptophyta; class Magnoliopsida; order Piperales; family Piperaceae; genus Piper; species Piper longum. Next base: position 439 of record JAVDBV010069653.1, read on the forward strand.
GATTATATATGTGTAAACAAAATGCTAGCAAATGCAAATACCCAGGAATTAAGCAACAAATGATCATAAGAACACTTACTTTGGTTCCCACAGGAAGAAGGTTTCTAAGAGCTTGAAAAAGATCATTCAACTTCTCCCTCCTCTTCCTCTCACCCATCATATGGTGCAACTGATGGGGAGTCGGCCTGACCTGTTGCAATGGACGTCCTGCCTCCACTATTTCTCTGGGAATCCTTCTCAAGAATGCAATGGCTCGTTTTGTCAAGCTCGGCCCTCGCCGTCGGCCACCCTCTACCCCCATCGCCGGCACATATCGCTTGAAAGCTCGTCCTCTTTTCAGGCCAACATGGGTAGCAGCTTGAGCAGCTTGCTGCTGCGCATATAATTGGTATAATGGTGGCGTGATATTGGGTTGTGAAGAAATAACGGCAAGCATGGCTCTAGTCATTGTTGCATCAATGTCACTAGCTGCACTGGGCATTTGGAGAGAAGTTTGGATAATCTGAAGGGGAGAGGAAGAAGAAGATGGAGGAGCACCCGCAAGATGGGCAGGGGCACTATCTGGAGTAGTGTAGGTGGTGGTGGGCACGTTGAAGAAGAGAGATGAGTACTCTGGGCTGCCCATGGATAGAGATATGAAGGAGGAGGAGGAGGAAGATGGGATGCCTAGCTGCTGCTGCTGTTCCTGCCCTATTTGAGCTGCTTGTGTTTGCTGCATGAGCTCCGCACACAACTCCATGATATCCATTTGCCAACTTGTCTGCATGCATGTTGATCAACCCATCAATCAAATTTGTCTCTAAGATATGGAAGCAGCATAGATGCCTATTAAAGAAGATCATGGGGGCACCAAACAAATCGTTAGTTGATAACGTAATTATAAAAAAGATTGGGACATTGATGTTTGCATTACATTTCTTGAAGTGGATGTTCCAAACTCAATTTCTCCTGCGTTGGATCCTAGAAAACAAACCGTCTGCAACCACAGTTCACAAAGACGAGTATTTGAGTGAATTCTACACGTAAAATGGTGGAGAGAATGAATATTTTAGCCGATTAACTTGATATGTGACAGTCAGAATTGTTGGACCTTAATTCCTGCCTCCTGAAAAGAGACAAGTCGGGTTTCACTGTTAGCATTTTCAACGCAACTTTAGCTTTATATATATTTATCATCTACAGAACATACCTTATAAAACTGCCGCTGCTCTTCATTTGTTGCCAAGCTCAAAAGTTGTGCATCTTTAAGCTCCAGATAAGGTAGCCCTTCCTTTGACACAAGCCCAGGAACGCCACTGCAAAGAAACAGATGAAGTGCTCCTAGCCATTTTGAACAAAACAAGTTGTAGATATACCCACAATTCTTATGTAAATTAGAAATGGAAGGTACCCAGATAAAAAATCGAAGATAGAAGCCCGGTAAACATCGAAAAGGCTACGTGCAATGTCGGAGGAGGATCTAGAAGTACTTGAGCTGGCCTGATCAGTGATATTATTGCTCTCATTCCACCACCCATCTTTGCAAATCAAGATGCTATATCAAGACAAGAGAAAAACAGATAATTAATCAGAGATGGGTACTTTGAAAAATACACCAAGTGTGGATGGGCAATATGATCATGTGGATTGAAGGTTAGAAAGAATTGTCAATGTTCATACTTGGATGGCTGGGAAGGGAAGAAGGACCATAAACAAATGTACGTGCAACCAAGCGAGCTGCCAAATAGATGGAAGAAGGCGGCTCGCCCTCCTTCATCAAGGAGAAAGACATAGTCCATGGAGGTGGATGGAGAGGGAGGCGTAAGAGAGTAACAGGAGCCGCCTTTGTGTATTAAGCCGGAGTTATTCACGTTCTTGATGCATGTTGAGACCTCTTAATTCAGAGATCCACAACCCTCTCCTCACCTTTCCTCCCTCCATCCTAATCTACTCCACAGAAGGTAGATGAAGTTATTGAGATCAGAAAGGGCGATGAAAAGGGTAGAATGTTAGGAGGCTGGAAAAGTAGTACAGAGGAAGAGGCAGACAAGGGAGATAGGCCAAGGAAGAAGTGGAAAAGCGACTAGTCAAAGTCTGTGCTCATGAGGGCCCACTGTGGAAGGGTTTGAAGATGGTCAAGGTAGGTGGCATACATACAATCAACCGAGGCAGCCCTTCATTTGTCATGTATAACCATGTCTGGCGATGCCTACATGTCTTCAATATCAGCGCAATATAATGTTACTAATTGGTAAAAGAGACAGTGTTTCGATGTTGATATACATATATATACACACATTTTGATGCTTATTTTTTTGGTATTAATTTGTAGCTAGTGATGATATGTACAAATTAGAATTTTCATATTCTTTTTGTCATGCATGAAATTTTTCTGGGTAGATCAAATTCAAGTTTCCCCTATTTTTTCGAAGCAGTAAGTTCCCCCTTTGTTCGTTCATGTAGATAAATCTAACAAAAAGGTAGAATATATCTATGTTCTAACTTCTATGGACTGTTCCACAATATTATAATATACATACTCTACCTACGTACTTTATATATTTCGACCTCTCTGGCTAGTCATATATATACAAATAGGATAAGCGACGTCAATTTCTTGGGCAAGACCACCCTTTGTACGAACTGAGCAGCCCTTCCATGCGTTGTTCAATTAGTTTAAAGACGTTGAATATTTGAGTTCAATTGATTTGCCAAAATTATGGAAGCCACAAGAATAATTCTAAAAACAAATGAATGGAGAAAACACTTAACCATTTCACACACTATATGAAATATTGAATGCAAGCCATGACCTGATATATGTGAATGCCTGTTTGAGGAGTATACACACACACACACACATATATATATATATATATATATGTCAAAGAGGTACAACAAGTAAAAGAGTTCGCATATAAACCCAACAACTTTCCCATAACCAAAAATTTACAAAAATATAAAGAAGAAGGTTTTTCTTTTATTTTTTTTAAAAGAGAGAGACCATAGTGTTTTATAGATTAATGCGCATCATGTAAATGAAGAAATCTGGTGGCCGTCTTACGTCAGTGATGACTGAGATAACACAAATGCGTTCTCTTGGAAAAGACTGCGTGGAATTTAGGTTAGTCAGTCTCTCCCTGTAAGGCAACACCTAACGTCATCGTTCCTATGTTTTGCTGGGTAGAGAATGTATGAGAACCACATTTATTTTATCTTTTTTAGATGCTTAAATCTAAATTCTACATTACTCTTGACCTTTTCTCTCAAAGTCTATTTGCTCAAATATTTGACATTAGGATTGCAGGAAAATTATCTATGCTCTCTGCAAATGGTTAAAGGTTTCTACAAATTCAACTTATACATAGTAGACCTCCCAGCTGATTTAAAACTTATTTTCATGAAAGTTTTAAATACCCTATTAAACATCATACTATATTTTGTGGGGGTATGTGGTATGTTTGGTATCATATATCAGATTACCTTCTTTTTTTTTTAGTAGACTTGGGTTAATTAAAGAGGTGCAGACATATGGTAAGTTCCAAGGGGAGGATAAAGTGGAAATATGGTCGATTTCAAGATTAAGCGATATGAAAATATGAACACCTATGATTATTTTTCTTTTCTGTTTTTTTTTTAGAAAATTAAATGTCTGGTTGAAGCCTGTTTGCTGATTGGTTTTGAGTTTCTTAATTAGGATATTGACTGAGCTTGTATTTTAGACGACCTTTGTGATTCATCTCTTCCATGATCCCCCTCCCTATTGCCTTTATAGATAACTAAGCTTGTCTGGTAGTCCACCTTTGTTATTAGGCTCTTCGTTTTGACATTTTATGTATTGTTAGTTTCGTAGAGAAAGATAATTAATGTTTTCCTTATCTCCATAAATACATTTGTTATTTATAAAACTAGGAAAATGCTGGGTATGGTTGAGTTTTTGTTGATGTGGTCATCAACATCTTGTTTTAGGAAGGTTCAAAACCTCAAATGGTTTTTCACACCGTAAATAAATGTTATAAAGTTGGGCATTATTATTCTTATGATAATACAACTATACAACTCTACATATTTCTATTTAAGGTTTGTTTGGTTGATATAAAAATAAAGTAAATAAAAAATTTAATACGAAGTAAAAATATAATAAAATAAAATGACAGGAAAATTTTAAAGATTTCTTTTATATATTTTAAAAGTATGAAAATGAAATGAAAATAAAATATTTGTTTCTCAATTATGTCTCCCAAAATTCCCCTCAATTTCTTATATCTTTTATAAGAAAATACTACTTTATGAAATTTTTACATAAACTAGTTTTAACTGAAAATATATTTTTTTTACTAAATTTCTGGACATTCAAACAAAAGGAAATTGTGTAACCTCAAAATTTTACATTTTTTTTTAAGACAACTAAACAGACCCTAAATCTTTATAATGAGTGTAATCGAAGAAAACTTAGAAGACAACTCAAATGTACTAGATTAACAGTGTTCTATTAATTTGATCTTACACCATAATTATAATGACAAGCTGATTCAGCAATGGTATCAGCTAAGGCATGAAAATCACTCCTCAGAACTGAAATTTCTCCCAATCAAATAAAGCCAATTATGTCGTGCATAAATCTTTTCTGCAAGTTCGTAGACGATAACACATCATGACTTGTTGCAATTGCTTCCCAGAATCAAACCAAGAATAGTCAATAAAGAGTTTTTCAACACAGGTATGGTAATGAACGGAGATGTTGACGTCCTCCGGTCACATATGGTTATCATCTCCTCCAGATGTGAATCCAGTTTTAACAGAGTTAACAGGGGAAGCTTTAGATGCATTTCTAAGCGCACAAAATGTGCAAAATTAACTCAGTGTAATTGACTTGCCGCACCCAACTCTTAAAATTTACAAAGGTCATGCACCACCCAAATTTCCAGAAAATAGTGGGTTCATATCATACATATATACGATATATCTATTTCATATTGGCTTTAGATGATGGAATATTAGCAGTGCACTCTTCCTCAAACACAAGAGATCTCATATAAGAAAAGCCAACTTGAAAACTTGGAGAGAATGGTCAAGTTTGAAAACAAAATTGTACGAGCATCATCAGTCAAAGAAAATCAAATGAAAGTTCAATGAAGATTTTAATCAATGCTGATCACATTTGCATATAACAATATATAATGCTAAATTCCCAAAACGACGAGAAAAAGTCTTTGGCGCTTAGTTTGAGAAGACCTGCACTTGAATATGTAGTGGTTGTCACTTGGAGAACAAAAACCCCATCATTTTCATTTAGTTTTGGCAGAGTAATCTACTTATATTCAACACGTTCGTACATAAATGACCCCAAGAACATACGATTAGTGTCAAGCATGCAGTATTCTGCAGTTTTTTGTTTGGTTTTGCTTTTATTTTTTATTACGTGTCCTTTTTTTACTTGAGAGAGACAATTTGCTATGTAGGCATTGCAAACTTACGTACATTCATCGTCCCTAAGAAAGAAAATGATCTGAGGACACCTTATTTCTCGATCCTTCTTCTCTAATATAAAATCATCCACACTAATAACTTCTATAAAATCATGACAAATTTGGCCCATCGGTTCTTGCAGTAGTTCTTGTCGACCTTACCTCCTTAACAGTGCCGATGATCAACATAGGAGAGGCCATTCGGAGATGAAATCACCGTCAAAATGTCAGCTCTTGGAAACGTGACCAACCTTGGCCTTGAGACAAGGGACATTGTTCTGCCACAAACAAAAACAGATTAATAACTGGGAATAAAAAACTGTAAACCATCCGATACTAGACAACAATCTATAGAGGCATTTGCAAGGAATTATACCAAGAAACAGTATTGCCCCATTCTGCTTAAGTGTTGCTCTCAACCTACAAGAAACTTCGAAAATCAAGAATAATCAGAGTGCCAATTTTCATTGCTCACTTCTTAGATCCACGCCCAGATAAAATTTAAGTGCATACATCTAAAACCTATAAACAATAATAACAATAATAAATGGATTCACATGGATTTTCCACATATGTAGAATAAATAAATGACAACAAAAACCTCACTTCCCTCACTGGCACAAAACTAGGTCACATGCACTAACACGGTGAAAATGCCTAAAGTAATAGTACGTGGGAAGCTCATATAACAGCTTCCTAAATTTACAAACTCTAAGTTTAAAAATGTTATCTGGAGCTGCTTTCAGTAGGCTTATCCGCAGGTTTAGCAGAACCAACAAGGTCAATATCACCAACGCCAGTTGGAGGTCCAATGCTGCAACGCGCAGTATTATGAGTGTTGATTGCATCTTTTATTTTCTGAAACTGAACAGTTAAAAGACAATATCAACATTTAAAGTCAATAAAAAACAAGATGACTAAGCTAGTTCCCCATGCTCAAAGATTCTCAAGCCAGAAAGATGCAGAACAAAGATGCAAAACAGTAAAGTACCCTTTCATTGAGCCGTCTCAAAATTTTATCATATTTATAGTGGTCCATAGACAATAAGAAAAACTAACCTTCGCAAGGGAGCATGAAAAGGATTCTAATAACCCATCAGCTCCACGATAAAAATGGAAGTAGGGAAGAACTCTCACGTTCAATCTCTTGCACATTGGCTTATTTTCATCAAAGTTTACTTTAAGGAAACGAATATCAAGATGTTCTTCAGCAGTCCTGCAAAGCTGGGTATACTTGTAAACAATTAGTACAAGGAAGCAAAAGTAATCAGATTCATTAGAAAATAAATTAGACATAAATTATCACATTAGTCATAACAGTAATTAGCATAAGTTTACAAACTGAGCAAGTTCCAGAACAAATTATTCACTCATAAATCCCACCTCATGTGTGTCAATTGAAATTTTGAGAATTCTATAACACCAAAAAAAAAAAGGTCTTAAATTTCTTTGTGAACTTTTAAAAAGATTTCCATCTGCCAAATGCTACAATTATCAATGCACAAAATTATAGACTCTAAATCTATCAAGGAAAGAAAGGTGAAGTATCCAAAAGAAAGACTTATTGATAAGATATGTATAAAGCCACAGGAATTATTGAAAGAAAAATGATATAAAAATATGAGGATTTCATATTTATGCATGTACTTGTCGATTGAGGACCATTTTCCGGCCCTTCAAATTTACACGGACACTCCTGAATCCTCATATTCAAGAGAACACGCACTGATGAAGGTTATTTGAAATGACATGAGGTTGCCAAATAAGCTAGAGGGCTGCGTTTCCAGAGGCAGCTCTAGAATCAAAGGGAGATCAACAGGATTCAACAGAAAAATGAAAGTTAATTTTACTTGATAGACAAGCTAACTATTTCAAGAATCTTGCTCTGCTGATTATTTTGGGAAGTGACATTTATTTGCAAGATGCCTTCAAGACTGCTGCCAACTGGAAAAAATAAAAAGGTACTGACGAACTTAGTCATTAACACAGTTCGATGAAATTGATAAGAAAATTTCAAAACCCAGCTTTAAATAAATACTATGCAGTGCACTATCCAGAAAATTATAAGAAAAATTTCACTTGGTTGATAATGCTGATTCAGAGGAAAGGGAAGAAAGGTTCATGGATCTAATTACACAGCATTCTATTTAGAGTGACAGTCCTTCATTACGTTTCTATTTTCTAGTTTATTTCTCATTTTAAGATTTTGTAGTTGTAGGAGAAGTTGCTTGCCTAGTCATGCAATAGCTAGTTTAACTAGTTGTTTTCTACTAGAAAGCTTAGAACATATAACGTTGATGAAACCTTTACTACCAGAAAGACAAGGCAACAACTATACGATATAGTTTTACAGAAAGTTACTTTAAGCAATTTTCTAAACATTAATGATAACTTAAAATCAAGTATGGTAGGCAAGCAGTTGAACTATACCTCCAAATACCAATCCGTATGATCAACAAAATGATCATGTGATGTATACTTCTACAATGTTGAGTTATTAAAATAAACCATGTGTGACGTAAGCATCATCCTCTCAGCAAAATATGTTTCAAACTATGATCAAAACTCAACAGCCAAGCACCAAGAAAACAAAGAGGATGACGTACAGAAAAACAAATACCCTGGGAAACAATGCTCGACATGACCCACACCACGTCCCATAAAACTCAACGACTACAAGCTTGTCCCCTGCATCACTTAATGCAGCTATAAACTCTTCCGTGGAGTGAATATCAACCATATTTGAAGCGTTTCTCTCCCACCACTTGGGTCCTGCTTCGTTCTCCGCAACGGCTGCCTGTATTTAAAAGCATCCTCAAGCAACAAATCGTATAAGATTTTTTTTTTCTTTTAAAAAATTCCTATATGATATTTGACTCTCCACATTTTAATGCAATAGCATACAATCCCTCATATTTATTCTTCATCAACCAAAAAACCTTTCATTTTGCATGAGATTCTTCCCAAAAAGTTTTGCATGGATCGAAAACATTCTTTGATAACAGACGATATAGTAGTTAAAAAAAGCAATCAATTTAACCAAAAACATAACTTGCCATCAAACTCCATACATTTAAAATTACTCTCTGATTATTCCTTCTGTCAAAAATTAAAAGGTTGCCTTTTTTACAACAGATTTAGCTAAAAAAAAGTCGAATGATACTGCATAGAAGAAATCCTCATCCCCTTGCCAAAAGTGGACAAAGCAGCTACTAAACCGACCACCATTTAAACTCCATTAGTAACAAATCCCACGTCCCACTCCACAAATCAACCAACAGCCACAAAACAACAGTCACAAACCCACGATCCTGTCAAACAAAAAACTGGGCAATCATCCAAAAACCCAAAGAAAACAAGAGGCGGTACCTTGAGAGAAGAGAGCCTCTCCCGGTGCCTGTAGACGAGCGGAGGAGCCGAAAGGAGCTTCCTTTCGGGAGGCTGCTTCGGGGAGAGGTATAGTTGGAGGCAAGGGAGCGTGGGGAGTGGGAGGGATGGGAGAGGGAAGGAGGGGTGGGACGGTCGTAGGCTCACATCCGCCATTGATGGGAGCTCGGGCACCACAGCGCCCACTCCCAACCCCCCAATCAAATATTGCTGGGATTGCTCGGAGCTTAAACGGGTCTTAAACGGACCCACTGTGGCCCGCTTGCATTGCACCACATGTTCATGCGGCCCAATTTGAGACAAGGCGGTGTCAAACGTGGATGAATCTTCTTTTGTTAGGTGCATCTTTTTTTGGTCGGGAATCATGGGATCTCGCAGGCTGTAAAAATAATTTTATTTTTTTTTGTAACTTTTTTTTTATTAAACTCGGAGGAAACAAGTAATTAAACAAATTTAAAACAAAATTTATCATCGAACTCAAATACACAGGCACATTATTTATCTGAAATCGAGGTTAAAAATTGTACAGATTCTACTATAATTTTATATATCGTATTGTACCATCCAATTGTGCCTTATATATCACCGCTACTTTTTTAATTTATACAGCTTTCGTAACATTTGAAAATGTATCTAATTTTTTAAATTGCATTTTTTATAAATTTTGATTTTTTGTTGAAAATTTAAATATTTTAATCGGCATTTAATAAAATATTAATGATAAAATATATTTTTAATATTTAATGATATATTTTATTTATAATTTTGAAATTAGATTGAAGACCTGATTGAACCAAGCATGTCTCATATTGACTACAAATCCAATGTAATAGTGGTATGATATTTAAATCTATGAATTTGACTATCAATATTATTTTATTTACAATTGTATTAATCTTCCCTTTCAAGAACAAATGAATGAAGAAATTAATAGTTTTAAATGGAGTCTATATGCACGGTTCCATATTTTTTATAAGCAGGTTATTTACGCAAGTGTTATCATTGTCTTATTTTTAAAATATATTGTCGTATATTCTAGGAAAATGGTAATAAAAAGGAGTAATGAATGAATAATAATAATAATAGTTCTGATTAATTGAGTAATATAGGCCACAACGACGGATTGAATGGCCGGAATAGAAATGATGTCATGCGAATCCAACCTTTTGGAGGAGGCAAGCCCGTTCTTGGGCAGTCCCCTCCCTTACCCCAGATGTAACCATCATATCCGAAGCCTTTACTTTCTCCTTTTGATCACTCTCATCGTCTTCTTCACAACCCATCACAATTTCGATAATGATAAGTGATAACTTTGTAAAAGAGTTATTATTCTGTGTATTTCATGTTGAATTTTGTCATGTTTCGAGTTGTTTTTACTTAAGTTTTATTAGTTTAAGAGTCTATTATTTATTATTAATAATGCGAGAAATCATTGTGATTTTGGTGTAAATAGTGCTAATTAATGGTGTTCTATTAAGGTACAAGACTTAGAAGACGATCCGGAATAAATTTGGAGAGAAATCGGGCGGTAAATTTTTGGACGGACAGCACTGTAGCAACTCGGCGGTTACTGTAGCATGCGGGCCCCACTTGAAAGATTTGGATGGATGATTTATAAACTTAATTAGGGTTTTATCTAGAGAACAACATTAGACGGCAGAAAGCGACGGCTCGAAAGACAGGGAGAGTAACGACGAAGGAATTAGATCAGAAGACGAATTAGCTTTCTCAAAAAGAGTTTTTCTTTATTCTGATTTATTTTTCTTTGTGATTAATGATGTCTTTCTTATCATATATGAATTTCTTGTGTTTATTTGAATATTTTATGGAGTAAATTCTTTTCTAGGATTTTCAATGAAACTTAGTGCATGGATTAATAAATGTTATTAATTTTTATTGATGTGATTGTATTTTGGATCATCTATTTTATTCTATTCGT
>JAVDBV010069654.1:0-15534 GCA_032619315.1 Piper longum
ATATATATATATATATATATATATATATATATATATATATATATATATATTCTTAAAGATAGAACGTTATGGTTGTACTGCTAGAGAGGACGACCAATGTTCCCTCATACCAGTCAGGATCATCAATTCCGTTTCTGAAAAGCTACTTTCTTTTTTCTCGCTTACATTTAAAACCTGTCTCCATATCTGTTTCTGCAATAGTTTTAATTCCTCGGTCGTTCTTTTCCCAGCATGACTCCGGATATTCATACTTCCAGTTTCTCCATCAGTTGCTACTGTTCCAATTGCTTTCGTTGCAATTTACTCTCACTAGCCAAGTGTAACTTGCCAAGAGGGCCATGCAACGAGTAGTTAAAAATCTTTGACCATGATGTGCTTGGTATTTTCTATTGCTTTCAGTATAAATAACTACCTATAATCATAAGAATTATCAATAACCTCCCTACGCTTCATTAGCCTTCTCATTTTTTTTTGGCACTGATAATATTTTCTTCCATAGACCTCGATACCTCCTGGTTTGGAGAAGGATTATAGCAAATTGGAAACGGATTGTAGAACGAGCACGCTATATTGATATTCTCTAGTGTTCCGCTCAACGCGTAACAAGTAATTTTTTTTAATTAAAAAAAAAGAACAAGGAATTTAAAATGAATGAGAGAGACACAACACTCCCCATGTTACAGTAAATCTAGGCATTGGTTCTTCTTCATGTTAAGTTTTCTATTTCTACATCACTTGAAGGAATCATCAGCTCTCTATGGTTTTGATCACCTCACCATTTTCTTCTGCAGATTCTCGTTTTTGCTTCTCCTGGTCCTCTGCAATTAGTGCCATAAAACTTTCAAAAACAGGACAAAAATATCGAACATATGTCTGTATACAGTCTATTTCAACTAAAACTGTTCTCAGTAAGATAAGTTTTCAGGAAAATAAAGAGAAAGCTGGCGCTCAGCAAACACATCCACGGAAAAATTACTAACCAAAGATACAAATATTAGTATCTTAAATACCCTCAAACAACTTGGTGTCGACACTTTTAGAGTATGATGATAGAAGGATAACTTGCTAATTACTATACGCAGGCATAACCTAAAACACATTAACAGTGTCAGCGACTCATATGCCAGAGCATATCCATGAACTCCAGAAATAAAGACCAACATTGACAAATCGGGAAAAATAAATCTATAGACAGGAACTTATTAAAACATAAATTGGAACACTTTAGTAGATTGTATTGGATTAATAAGAAAAATGATAATTAACATAGACAAATTAGCACATACTTCACATCATGCAAATGATTCCCAGTAGATACTTAATGACCATCTTCTAAAAAGCTGCTGGCTTGAGAGATCACTTTTCCCTACTTCTGATATGTATTTAACTTACTAATTGAAAGATGATGGAAGCAGTGAAAAGCAACGGGTGATTCAAAAATAAACATGCATGCATTTAACAGAATAGAATACCATAGCCCTGCCCCAAACAGAGACGGAAAAGATACATATATTCTTGGCAGTTCACACCAAAATAATTTGAAGATTTAAGATCAATATCAAAGCAAGCTCGAATATGAATCTGGAATGCTTGACACTTATAGCTATAAGATATTTGTTTCGCTAAATTTAATTGGCTGGCAACAGAAATGAAGATGAATATGAATACCGTGATAGTATAAATGAACAGCTATAAAACTGATCGCTTAAATCATGTTTGAACTTTGTAAAAGAAAAGAGGACTTACGCATTAATTGGTAAATTGATTTCTGAGTACGCTTTTCAAGCTTATCAAGCCTCTTCTGCACATCTCGTCTCAAATCCCAGTTGGCCTTCTTTGGAGCCAAATTTACAAATGGATCCTGCTTTTTTCATCATATTAAAGATATTTTACAGGTGTATACGAATCGACAACATGCATATTATATGAGTTGCACATTAATACCTCAGCATCAACAGATTGAGGAGCAATTTCAGAAACTGGCTCGTCAAATTTAGGCGGAGCTGGAGGTACAACCTTCCCCTCCTGAAGCTCCTTAGCATGGGGAAGGTAATTCCTAAATTTTACGTTAGGAATTCTGCACAAAATATTACATAGAGAATTATTGATGAATTGCAAGGTAAGAAAGGTGATCAATAAAGAAAATTATCTTTTAAAATATAACTCTTGAAGAAGAGAAGATAACCAAGAATAAATTCTCCATTAAAGAATTAAAAACGATGCACAATCAAGCAATGGCATATTTCGAAGAAAAAGTTAATCCTACCATTGGCTAGTTCCTAAGCATATCACTGTTATATCTAACGCAAGCAATTTCAATGTAGAATAAATATAAACTTATCAGGCTCGTACATAATATAAAAAAAAATACTTAAGCATGAACATAGTTTCTGGACGTAGACGTATTATGACATATACTGCACCAATCCCCAAAAGACAAGAATCCGTAGCTGCGGGAGATGCAAAAGACATGTATAGGCTTCAAGAAACATCCACTACAAGTTGAAACGATGGTTGGCATTGAACAATCAGTACACTATTTAGGGAAATTGTATGCAACATGGTGCATACAATTTGAGTTCATCCTATAACTTTGGCTTGTCCGAACATCATCAAGTGCCTAAATATCTAAAAACTGAAATTCCACACAAATATATCTTCATTCATCCTCGAAGAACTTTTTATTTAAAAAATAAATAAACAAAATTTACTCTTCAACGAAAGAAACAGCTTGTAAGAACTCAGGCGCAATCAATAAGTTCATAGCAAAAAGAGTTGACATCAAGCATCTTTGAAGCCAGATGAAGCAGAGGCATTCGATCAGACAACTAACGAACCATGCCAAAATGCAGATATCATCCCCACCCATGTTAAACTTTCTCTATTCTATTCCACTCCGCAGACAAAACTCCCAAATCTTTAGCAAATTCCATGAGGCAGACACAATACCGGAAAACACCCTAGAAAAAGGGAGAAAAACGTACGTAGCTTGTTGGGATCCAACGCCGGCATCGGATGGTACTCCACCGCCGTCGGCGGCGTCTGCGTCGTCGTCGGCGGGTGGAGTGGAGGCGGCGGAGGAGGGAGGATCGTCGGGCGTGGAGAGGAGTTCATGGGCGGCTCTCAGGGCCTTGAGGCGCTCGCGGCGGGCGATGGCGGCGGTCTCCTCCATCTTCCCCCCTTCTCTCCCTTTGGGGTTTTCTTGCCCACCTTTCTTTTGTTAGGCTAGTAGTAACCAAGTCGGCTCAGTCTTTTAATTAATTAAGATAATTTATTATTATTTTTTATCTATTTATGTGAATTCAAGAATCGGAGTCGAATTAATAAATAATAATTTTCAAAAAAGATAACTGATAATCTAAAAATATTTTGTTATTAACAATATTTTTAATGCTATTAGGTAGAATAGTGAAGGTTAATTAGTAAAAAAAACATTGTTTAAAATAACTGTATATAAGTGAGTCTAGGTTTTTTTTTTACCTAAAAAAATATTATTTTACACCCTCATTTCCCATTTTATTTTTTTTTGCAGGCCGTTTTTTTTTCTTTTTTGTTATGCTATTAACCGAATCGACTCAGTTAAGGAAGTTTTTTTGTATTAAATTAATTTATTTTACTTTTTCCCCTTTTTTTTCAAAGATAATTTTTAAAAAAATTATTGATAATCTTAAAAACTTGGATGAATTATTATATTGAAAAACCATTCGTTCGACTTAAAGAATTACCTATCTTTTTTTTGCAGGCTGCTCGTACTTGCCACAGCCAAAAATTTGAAATAAAAATAGAAACAAAACTTAAAAAAAAAAAGAAAAATGACAAAACCAACGTTTGTTAAAAAGCTCTAGAAATTAATTAAAAAGAACATAAATTTCATCTCAGTGCGCAAAAGAGGTAGACTTGAAAATTTCGAGACGTACAAAGTATCAAAATTAATTTTAAGATGTCTAATGACTCTAATCAGCATAAGATGCAAATGAATATAAACTAAAGTAGACTTGTTTCCATGCCTAATGACTTTATATAAAAAAAATTTCAGGCAAGTACCACACAAGCCCCATTCGGGTGAGTGAGATCGGTAGTTTCTAATACATTCAATCTTGTTCAATAGCACGTCTAATTCTGACTGATAAAGTAGGAAAGGCCAAATGAAATTTATTAAAAAAAAAAAAAAAATCAGTCCCCAATCAACCGCAGCCGAGATCAGTCCCGACGTGTATTTTCATGAATATGCTGCAGGAAGCATGCCCAACGCCTTCAACAAATACGTATACGTGAAAGCATCTTCTTGTAGCTTTTCGAATCTGCAACATGTACCCGGTTGCAATTTTAAGAATGATGCGCCAAAAATGCAGAGCAAACCAAGCAAAAAAAGTGGAAAGTAGAATAAACTCCTCTCCATAAATTTAGTGTACCAACATCGGAAACGTAAACTGGAAATTCAAAGAAAAAAAAAAAAAGGGTATCAATACTAAAAATTACCTTCCCGACTTTGAAAAGTGCCCAGCACCAAGCTCAACCTTGAAAATGAGGATGTTCTTGTCTGTCTTAAGATCCCTTAGTTTGGCTACAAATTTAGAAGGTTCGGAGTACAGAACACGGGGATCTGTACCAAAAATTTTGCTCATTAATTGTTTCTCTTAGAAGTGGTTAGCTAGATCTTATTGGACAAGATTTATGTAAATAATAGTCATGATATTTCACTTAGTTTAGTTGTTACCATTTAGGCCAGCAGTAACCAAAATGTTGGGATAATTCTGAGCTGCAACCTGAAAGTACAACAAAGATTGGTAACTCCATTACAAGCAAAACATGAAACATAACTAGATAACGGCTTAAATGATAGCAACACATTTTCCATTAAGCTAGATAAACTGAATAAATAATTTGATCCCACAACATGCATACATTAATTATTCAAAGATTCAACTGCAGATTAAAATATGGTAGTTTTACTAGTTACAGACCCACAAAAAACAATGATTCTAAACTCACATTATCAACAGGAGAATATGACTTCATATAGAAGTAAAATTCCTCCTTACGTGGATCACCCCATTCCTGCACTCCACCAAAACAAAGAGATTAATGACAATCACAAGGACATCACATTACTAGTAGCCAACCACCAGTTATTAAAGATTTGCAGGCAAATTTCTTAATTTCATATGATATTAAAAACAAGAACAATAATTAGGCTGATAAAATTTAAATATTATCAATCTACTCATAAGTTATTTTTTTACTTCTTTCCCCGAATTGTTTAAAGTATGAATTCCGGAACTACATGTAAAAAGTCAGGCCTTGTGCAACAAATGATTTTTTCCAATAAAAAAACTAATTACCTCCCACTCAGATGTAGTCAACGGGATAGTTGGATCAAGCATAGTAGTCACTACATCCACAAATGGAACCCCAGCCACAGCTGCCTTGAATAAATCGGGCCTCATGTTTAAGACGGCACCAATTAGCAAACCTCCTGCACTTCTTCCCTGTATACACAATTTTTCTTTTGAACAATACTTGTGAGCAATCAAGTACTCTGCACAAGCAACAAAATCGGTGAAAGTGTTTCTTTTTCTCAGAAGCTTCCCATCCTCGTACCATTTTCTCCCCATTTCACCACCTCCACGAATGTGAGCTATTACAAATATAAATCCCCTATCTATCAATGATAATCTTGACTGGAGGAAACTGGGATCAACGCATACCTATCATAGAAAAATAAGATTTCACAGTAAGCCTAAATCAACCAAATGAATTGAATTATAAACAAGGAAAATCACAACTAAGAGAAGTAAAAGAAATAATTAATTTTCAGGGGGGAAAAAGTAACTGCATCTGATATAAATAGTAAATTCTGATTAATTTACAAATCCAAATTAGACCAAAGAGTACCACACACCTATACAAAATTTCAAATGATTCTTAGTAACTTAAAACATTACTACTACAGTTTTAGATAGTCTACCACATTGCCAGGCATCATGTAGTCTGATGATTATAAATAAGTACCAGACATCTGGTATGAACTTCTCAAAGTAACGCCTTAACAATTGAAATAAAATGCAAAAATTGGAATGACAGGTTTGCACCTGGTAATAGGTGCAAAATTCACTGAAATATATTCTGCTGTACCTCATATGAACCATAGCCATAAAGAAGTAATGGATCAGATCCATCAAGCTTCACAAGGCTCTTTTTGTATACTATTGACATGGGTACTCGAGTGCCATCTGTAGCAACAGCCCACTTTCTCTCTGTGACGTATTCTGATGAATTAAAGCCTCCCAAAACCTGAACAGAAGTCTTGAAAAATTAAATTAAGTTACAATTTACAAGCACCATTGGCGACACTTTGATACTAGTTTACTAATATTAGCCAATCACATATTCAACCGCCTAAGTATTTGTACAAAAAAAAAAACATACCTTTTCTATTTTTTTCAGAACAGAAATTTTATGGTTCATATCATAGTCGTACACAGATGCAGGAGTCTTTAACGAGCTATAAGAAAATCGCAAAATGCTGGTTGAAAACTCTGCATCTTCGTCATTTACAGAGTATACCGGGTCAATAAACTCAACTGCATGTCCACTCTGAAGTGCTTCAATTGGCTTCCCAATTGGAGGAAGGCCATACACTGTTACTTTTGGCAGACCATTTTCCCGCACATATACAACAAGATGATCAATGAAAAGTCTCATATTCTGTATCTTCACGCTAGAAGAGATGAGAAGCTGATTAGTTCTACATTGTTCGTAATAGGTCAACATTATAGGAAGGACGACAAAGGACTCAACTACTGTTTTACGTGTTTGTGTAGAGAAGAAATGGAAAGCGGCCACCACTTTCAAGGCGAATATAGACAATATCATTTAGTATCTCTCCAATATAAAATTGAAAATTTGCTTATTCTGATTCTACATCTTGCGTACACGTACTTCAAGGAACTTGCAAGATCAACAGAGAAAAGGTTTTAAACATAAGCAATGCAAGTCATATTGTCATATCGGACACATGTAAAATACTTATCCACTTGGGCCTTGTACAAACAACATCAAAGGCATATGCCTTACCACCTTCAGGTAAAAGCTAAAAGGGTTGCAACATTGACACAAAAAGAAATGAAGGGTCGAGAAACGACGCCACAAAAGAAACTGGATACTGGAGTAAAAGAACTGTACCGAGCTTGCTAGTTGCTAGATTAAGATAAAGAAATATAAATGGCGAAAAGAAGTAGTGTAAAACTAAAATAAAATTAAAAAACAAACGGGATTATCTCATTGTACCTTTCCCTGTGAGGGAGCAAAACTTTCATATCAGATGTGGCATCTATGGGACATGCGAGTAGTTCAGAGTTATAGAACTCGTCACTTCTTCGCTTAATAAAGAAGTGGTCACCACGGTGGCTTGCTGACATATCAATGCCATACACACGTGGTGCCAATACCGTTAATTCTGTTGCTTGCTTGGAAACATCCAGATACATTATCGACCTGGTATTTTTACTTTCAGATCCAACAAATAAGTATTGCTTGCTCTCAGATTCTGCAAGATCTAGAGAGAACATGTCATCCTTCTCATGGTAGAGGCATATATCACTCGATTGATTAGTACCCAACTTGTGCAACCAAACCTGAGGAAAAAGAAAGATGCAACGGGTAAGACGCTCAATCTAGAAATGGCCCCTCTTAATCCTCTCATGAACAAATATGACCATGAACAGACCTTGTCAGGACGAAGAATCTCATCCATAGTAATATAAACCAAGGAATCGTTGCCAGCCCACTCCAGATATGATGTTATATTTGTCAGAGGCTTTCCCACAGGTTCTTGTGTTTCAGCATCAATGACATAAACAGTATAAATCTCATTTCCCTTGGTATCCTCTGCATATGCCACCAGCTTATGGTTTGGGCTAACCTATACAAAACAAAGTATTATAAATCCCTAACAAAGGTTTGACGAATCCAATAACAGAAAGGAAGTAAAAGACAGAACAAATACTTTAAATGCATCAATTTTGTAGTAGTCATATCCTTGAGCCTTTATGTTCTCATCCAATATCACATGCTCAGGAGGGGCATCCGGCCCCGTCGGCATCACATCATGTACAGAAGGCCGAGACCCAATATCCGGCACACGACGCCGGCAATGCACAACATACTCCTTGCCTTGCAAAGTCTTATCATAGTAGTAGTAAGGGCCATCACGTAAAGGAGCCGATATATCATCTTCCTTGATCCTCCCTCTGATTTCCTTGTAAAGCTGTTCTTGAAAAGCCTTACTCCCTAAAACATAAAATTGTCAAATATAGCAATCAAATGCAATGATAGGTTCTTGTGTACAGACAAGAAGAATCATCATATACATATATCAAAAAAAGGTATAATTTTCCGCTATAATGGAGAAAAGATGAGACCTTGCATGACAGATTGGGTGTAGGCATTCTCCTCCTTGAGATAAGAGAGGACTTCGGGGTCTGATCGAGAGTCGTCCCGAAGCCAGTAGTAGTCGTCGTTGCGGACGTCGCCAAACATCACCATCTCATGCTTCACCTTCTTGGCCACCGGCGGCTTCATCGCGGCCATGGCCGGCGTCGGCGAGGAGTCGGTGGCGATGCGAAATGGGGAGGCGAGGAGGAGGATGTGAGAGGTCGCGGAGAAGAGGAGAGGGACATAGGTGAGCCCGCCCGAGCCCAACCGCAGCATCGGCTCAGTCTATTGGTTGACCCCTCCCTTACTTTTTTACAGAAAAAAAAATGGAGTCTTTGTCGCCTTGCCCAACCCAGTGTGTGTGGCCTCCTTCTCTTCCTTCTTCTTCTTCTTCGTCTACCACCTTGCTTGCCTCTTTCCCCTGTATCGAGTAAGTACCCAACTTCAATGATTTATCACTGTGCTTGAGTGTGTTACTATCACTGCGTTCAGTTTTTTTGAGGCTTGTTGCATTCAGGTTTGTCCAAATTTTCAAGGAAGAAGAGAAAGCCTCAGGCTTGATGAAACTTTAGTGTTCTTCCTGCATTCAATTCTTCTAATGAGGAAGGATTCATGGAAGAGATAGTATTACACCTCTTCCTGCATTCAGTTCTCATGAAGGAATGCTATTTTTTTTTTTTGCATTCAGGTTTGTTAAGGATGAAGAGAGCTTCGGACTTGATGAAATTTGTGTTATCTCTATCGGAACCGATGAAACAGGATTCGTGGAAGAGATAGTATATGATATCAAGGATTTCTCTGCTCCTGTCTGTCAATCATATTTGTGAAGTTCTCAAGGAAGAAGGCAGAACTGTACTTACTAATATTTTATTAGACACTCGAAGTACTTACTGGAAGTTCATGAAGATGATTGATCTATTGTTGGAGCTCATGAAGATGATTCATGGAAGATAAAAATTAGATTGTAGACAAAGAAAATTCTCTGCTCCTATCTTTTATCATACTCTTATCTTTTATTGGAATTTAGATGCAATGATACTTAAAAAAAAAAAAAACTACCAGGAAAATTGAGCTCTAGTTAGAGCTTTTGTGAAGCGTGATTCGTGGAAGAGGTAAGACTTAGAGAGAAAATTTATCTGTTCCTATCCTTCCACCATATTTTGTAAGTTTTCAAGGAAGAAAACAGCATAGTACTTACTGGAATTTAGCTGCGGGGAAGATCGGGCTCCTGTTGGAAGATGGTGATGGAGTCGAGCAACGGTTCAAGTCGCTTCAAAGAGAACCGGGTCCTGGACGCTGCTCACATATGATATCACACAGCAAAACAACAAATATGGCAATGCCTAGGATCAAGGTAAGAAATTATAAAGGCCTGGCATTCACAATTGGCTCAATAAACGACACGAGTATGGGCATTTGTGTACGCTTCAATCGCCAACTACAGTACAGTTAAAATATACAACAGGGTCTCATATTTGTGCCAAGGAAGAGAGAGATCTTCCCAACAATGCATGCCCAGAATTTTTATTTTTCGCTTGCTAAATATCTGATGCATGGTATCAATTTGGATGATTGGAGTTGGTTAGCTTTCTATACAAAGCTGCTGTATTGCTGGTTATGGGTGGTGGTTAGCCACTATTGTGCATGCGCCATGTGAATTGTGAAGAAGCTTTTTCAAGTGAAAGAAATGGCAACAATGCAGGCCATCAATTCCAGCATTTGTCTGTTCCTTTGAATCAAATATCTGGCCTACATTATTGTCAGACTGGATCAAACAATCTTGATATTTTGAGTCTTTGACGCCTTAAGCAACTTGCATTATCATATATAAAAAAGAGAATAAATAAATAAATGCTCCACAATACTGGAGGATTCTCTAGGTTGTGAGAACATTAGAAGCTAAACGAAAGCATTACATATCTGACAAAATGGGCGCTCAAAGTTGGGAGTTTTTTGCTTAGTTCATCAAGACTACCTGAAGCAGCATGCATGCTTGATCAGACTTTGCTCTTTACCAAGAAATCACATTAGAAGCATCCTACCAAATGGGTCAATTCAATGTTTTTGCTATGATCTTTGATCAACTCTCCTACTTGCAACAATAATCTCACTTATTCAACTGGAACAACAATGTCTTTATTCAACAAATAATAATACATATAATAACAACAGACATATTCCACACCTCTAAGGAGCTAAAAAAAAAAAATCATCCGAGACACCGAATATAAAGAAATCTAACTACATACACAGAAAAGAAACATAAAAATTGAAGCCCTCACAGCTTCAACCTGAACCTGCAACTGCTAGTCCTGATGCGAATGGGACTGTTGACGCTCAAGCGATCAACAACCAGGTTGCACCTCACTCTGAACCTCACCTTCCTCAACTTCACCGCCCCAAACTTGACCCTCACTGGCACATCCGCCCTCAACACCAACGGGATCCTCCCCGTCTCCTGCTGCTCCTGCAAGGCCGTCAGAAGAGCGCCACCCATCTGAGCCTGCCCCGTCAACCCCACCACCAGCAGCGTTGTGTTCCTATGCCCCTGGTAGAACTTGGGCAGCGTCCCATTACAGAGTTGGGTGTCCGTGTACCACACTCCAATCTTGCTCCCGTCCTCGTAGTATATGCCAATCCTCCTGTTCGGGTTCCTGGCCCTGACCGTGACGTCAAACTGGGCAACCACGCTCATGTCATTGTTCACCTGGAAGTTGGAGATGCTCAGACGGTCTACCGAGTACTTAGGCAGCTTCGGCCGGAAAACGAGATACAGTATGCCGGCGGTGGCGGCCAGAAGGATGATGAGGAGGAGGAGGAGGCATAACGTCCAGCAGATACACTTGCAACACCGGCTTCTTCTCTTCTTTGGGGGTCTGAGGGGTGAAACAACAGGGGACGGTCTTGTCAATGGAGGATGCTGCTGCTTCACTTCTTCATGGTTCTCCGCCGCTGACCACCGGAGCGAGTCACCGGGGGCCAACGGCGCCGTCGGCGATGTATCGACATCGACGGGGTGGATCTTCTGATGGTCAGCCATGGCAACGCCAACGGATGATCAACAATGAAACCGGGCAGCTCTCCTCCTAGACACGGTGCAAGTCTTTGTATATATTGTATATATATATACAGAGTGGGTTGGAAAATATATATGCATCTATATCATACATCACCAAGATGAAATTTAAACAATCTCATTTGATAAATTGATGAATTCAATCTTTTTGGCTATAAAAACATACACGTTGCCGATTTGTCAATGCTCGTTTTTCTAGTATGAAATAATATGGTTGAATGAATAAAGTGGTGTTAGATTTTGAATATGTTTTGTTTCTAGTTCTTTTGACTTGGATCATTGCATGGAAAATGAGGGGAGAGGCATCTCATTCACCTAATCACACAGTCGAAGGTTTTAGGATTTTAGCTAGCCTAATCAGCCTTTCTTTTACCTTGTGGGAACGTTTAAGCAATCTCATTTGATTGTCTTGCTTGCTTCGTAGAGTTATTAATTACGAGACCAACCAAAAAGTCTTGGTGTCTCGGAAGCTTCGGCGGCCGACTCGGGGACGGGAGGGAACCAGTTATTTCCTTTCGAATTCAGATGTCCGCACTTTGTTTCTTCTTGGCTTGTCATTGTTTGTTCAATGTGGAGACTTTTTGCTGTTAGTGGGTAAAACTTGAGATGTGAGAAGGGCACGTGGTAGGTGTGGGAAGGCGAGCGAGTCTGAGAGTCTTGATCATGTAATAGTTTTTAGGATGGGGCGATGCGACATGCCACCTGCTTTGCAACTTGTCGTCTGGCATTTTTCAAAGAAGGGAGGGTTCTGGTCAGTTTTGTGCGTCTCATTCCCATTATCTTAATGTTGTTTTCGTTAAAACAATTCTTTTGATTGCCACGAAAATAAAATAAAATCGGTCTAGTTTTTGCATTTAAAAGCAGCACACATGATATTCTGTCCACATCTTAAGAAAGAAGATAGTTAGAAATCAATGCATTATGTACCATTTCCAGCTCCTATTGTATCTTTGTTGACTACCCCCCAATCCGTAGAACGAAAAATTTGCCATACTTAAGATGGACTCAACCTGGCCCTTTACAATTGCTGGCAATCCATGGCAACCATTAGAAATTAGGATGCTGTGAACCAATTGCCAGACTCCAAGAATGTATTTGTAGCTGGGAACCAAGTCTTACACGTGCAAATAAATTGGAAGCCTTTACTTGGGCATGTGGATTACACATCGCAAACACTTCCCCTCTTGCATCAAGTTGAAAGCTTGGTTAATTTCCTCAAATCTCAGGTTATGGCTAATCAGCTCGTCCACTTCAATTTCCTGCACAATCCCTTCTTACAATCAATGATTCAATTCAATTATCATAACCCAGCAAACTCCAAACCAAAAATTAGTCAATGTAGTAGTCTTGATCGATGTGTAATATGACATTAGTTGTCGTAAAGGAAGCATTCATCATTGTTGTGTGAAACAAATTGGAAGTAGGCCTACTGTTGAATGTTGTTAAACAGTGCACACGCCAAAGTGAGTTGTAAGATAAATTTACAGTATTTCCACTAGCAATGAAGTTTCAGGCTACTGTGAAGCTGGTCTCTGAGATGCAGTTATCTGATAATTATACAATGCAGAACTTAGAAATTTGTTGGAAAGCAAACATATGTAGCTTGAGAAAATACCTTTCTCATATACATATCGACCAGTGATGGTAGCTCTGATTTGGGTTTCCAGCCACCGTATAAAGAGCCTTTCAGTGTTCTTCCAGAAAGAAAGAGTGCATAATGAGCAGAAACCTCTGGTTTGATTTTTGGGACTCCTAGAGTTACAGTTAAACCCCAACCCTAAAGAAACCACGTTGTAGATGGTCTAATCAATGAACTATGTATGCAGTAGAGAATTAAAGCTCAGGTCTGAAATTGGTGTAAACATATTTCATAAAAGAAAGGAGGCGAGGAGGATACATCAGCACAAGATTGCAAAGCTGTGGTTATCATGCCGGTATCACCAATACATTCAATTGAATAATCAGCACCGCCATTAGTAATACGCTGAACCACCTGGAAAAATCAAACCACATTAGTGCTCCACAAAGTTTTGCAAAGGTCACATTTCCAGAAAGATTTGTCACTTTAAAGATCATTATTTGTTAGCATTTTCTCGGACAGCTTTTTTAATGGAGAACAATTTGCTACATATGATGCTCACAATTTGAAGTATACGCATGTTCTTGTTGAGATCTCTAACAGAAAATATGCAACTTAAAGCTTGTCAGTACAACAATGGTATTGTCTCCTCTACTCTATATTTTAAGCAATCTCATCATCTTTCTATCAAAATAAATCCCAGTACCTACCTTCTTAGGCTACGTCAAATTCTCAATTCATATGCATCTTTAGAAGTTCCTCTTAAAGTAAAATATTAAATGGTTCCCTTTCTTAATACTTACAACTTTATAGGGTATGTGAACAGTTCTTGCCATCATCCTAGTTCTGAAAATCGCACCAGAATCATTATGATAATAATTGAAATCAAATTGTATGCAGTTGCTCATCTGTAATTAGTTTTTGTAGTCAGGATTAAAGTATACCACTTATAATTTGTGTCTTCAGATTTACACCCTGCAACTTGCAATGGACTTAATGATGACAGAAATACAGGATATGGAATAGTGATTTGCATTTGAGAAATTTTGGCTTTATCTAAGGCCTGTTTGTGTTGAGAGGCATCTACAGGCTCATATGCATTCGCTAATAGCAGCATAATATCCTCTTACATCCATCTATAACACAAAATGTAACATTTTGAGAAATTCTCCATTAACCAATTATTAGCCTCGAGAACTAAAGAAGGGGCAGTCATAAAAAATCTAAATGTTTGCCTTTTCCGATTCAAGACAAAAAAAAATGCTTACAGGATGAGGTTGCAAGAATCAGAAACTACCTGGTGAACTGGTTCACTGCATTCATTTGGATTTATAAAGTCAGTGACTCCAAAAGCCTTTCCTGCAAATAAGGAAATTAATGAAAAATTATATTCCAGAAACCTTTTCAGGGCATTATTGCAAAATGTTGAGCTGAAAATCACCTTTTTCATACTTCATGGGATTTGTATCTACACCAATAATTTGAGAAGCTCCCCTCAGTTTGGCACCTTGTGCAACCTACCCAAATTTTATGAAGCAATCAAAAAGCTAGAGGAAACGTAAAACGTTAACACCTCAGGCAATCAAACTCAAATTCGATGAGACCAGATACTTATGTAGCGATTGCAGCAGAAGATTGGATATAAATTTACCGAAAGGCCAACTGCCCCAAGACCAAAGATTGCAACACTTGACCCTTCAGATATGTCAGCAACTTTCCAAGCCGCACCAAAACCTGCATAATCATATAGAAAGAATCATTTGAATTTATGAACACACGCAGCTAAGATATATCCTGGCCCCTGCATATTGCTTGTTTTTTTTGAAGTAGTTAAATGAAATATTTTCTCAAAAGGCAGTTCATTAGGTGTCAGCATATTATATTCCAATTCTAGATTCTTGTGGTGAAAAGTTATATTATAGTTAACAGGAAGTGCTATTATTGTTATCACTATTACTCGCTAACAGATTATGCCGTCCGGAAATGCTACTAAATATTTCAGCAGCTGAACAAAATGTGATTTCAAATGACTATCACAACTAGGCAACAGAACACATGTAGCAAAGAGTAAACTTAAGTAACTAAAAAAAGGCTTTGAACCTGCAGCAACTCCACAACTAAAAAGACAAACTTTTTCCAGAGGAACAGATGGATCCAGTTTAACAGCGCAGCCAGAGTGAACTACAGTGTATTCACTGAAGCTTGAAACAGCACAGTAATGGTAAACAGGCTTCCCATTGATGGAAAATCGAGTTTTGTGATCGCTATGCATGAGCCCTCTCCTTTCAAGCCCCAAAACCTGGCACATATTGCTCTTACTAGAGCGACAGTGCTTACAATTGGAGCATTCGCCAGTGAACAAAGTAAGCACATGATCGCCCGCTTCAAACTCTGTCACTCCTTTCCCAACACTCTCAACAATTCTGGGGGGGGGGTGGGGGGG